>VMBQ01010690.1:0-25552 GCA_007657795.1 Dreissena rostriformis | reverse complement strand
ATAAGTTGCTGAGAAATAGCCCGGACAAAAATCCGGACAGACGCACGGACGCACGCACGGACAGACGAAGCGGCAACTATATGCTCCCCCCCAAAAAATTTTGGGGAGCATAAAAATATATTAATATACTGCTGCAGTGATTGAAAGGGGGCATTTATTATAAAATGCCTTTAAGTAGATAAAAAAAGAACAGATTCTTTCCAGAATGGCATAATGGGTGGTAAAAACACACCCCAGATTTTCGAAACATACTTGTATACCTGTAGATATGTACAATAAAGCTGATAGGCTAATATGAACATTTACAATCTAAACTAACAAGTATAACTGATATACAATGTATATGGAATCACATTTGTATTCCATGCAAAACGTCATGTTCTGGTAAAATCTTTAGTTAATATACCGTAAATATTTGAATGGTTCAATACTTAAAATTGTGATTAATAAATGAACCACTTACGATAAAGACAATTAATTTAAGATAACTTCAGATTTTACCATATATTCTTCACTAGCAATGCCATTGTGCCCGTTCTTCAGAACATAGGAATTACAGACATTTTCCGAGCATGCTCGAAAAATCAACAAGAAAATGTATAGAATTTACATATATTTATTTTTGGGCCATTATTATCTACCTAAATTAGTCTAAGTTTTTGGATGCTTAAAGATAATTAAAATGTTTCTTGTCTGAAAATTAAGATACATAAAAATATTCCCAGAAGTCAGTGTCTGAAAATTAAGAGACCCCCTTTCAACATATAGCATCAACATCGGATATTCCTTTGTATGACAGCATTTGTCAAAACAATAGCGTGTGCTAATAAATACATGACGTTTTAAATACTTTAAGATATGTTTGCAATGAATTTAAAACTATTTAATATTTTAAATGTTTTCTTACAGAAAGGTACCTCATGGTTTAACTTTAGTTCACAAGTTAGAATTTTGTATTCTGTAGTTTGACCCTCCCACAACAATCAGTATAATCGTAATTAGTAGTTGTTCCTGAGGTGATACAAAACAAAAACTGTGAATACATTAAGCACAAATTATTGCTTGATAACAACAATCATTTCAACTGACTTAACACAGGCTTGCAGATGAAACATTATCTACCTAATGTGTGTGTATTTAGAAGTTAATGAGGTCTTTCCAGCCTGAGGCTCCATTTAATTATCTACGGTATATCAGGTATACATGCCTATGTACCCAAACAAAGCAAATGTAATGGTGCACTGTCTTAATGTAATGGTGCACTGTCTTAATGTAATGGTGCACTGTCTTAATGTAATGGTGCACTGTCTTAATGTAATGGTGCACTGTCTTAGTGTAATGGTGCACTGTCTTTTTCAATCATCTGCCAGGGCCCATATTCACCAACCCATTCTTAGACTTTAGAACAAAGAAAATAATTAGAATCGAGAAAAATATGTCCAGCATTTTAATAAATGCAGTCTACCACTGGGGATAATGTCCTCAACAAAATGCTTTATATGAAGAATAATGAAGATAGAGGCAGATAATGCCAAGTCTTGCCCAATATTAAAGCAATTCTTTAGTATTCCAATGTAAAGAATATTCTTTATTCTTAAGACTTAACCCTTTGCATGCTGGGAAATTTGTTGTCTGCTAGAATGTCGTCTGTTGAATTTCTAAAATCAGCATTTACTTCGATTTTTTTCAAAGAATACTATCAGAATAGCAAACAGTTTGGATCCTGATGAGACGCCACATTCTGCGGCGTCTCATCTGGATCCAAACTGTTTGCAAAGGCCTTCAAAATCCGGTTCCAGCGCTCAAAGGGATAAGTCTAAGAATTGTTTCGTGAAGACTGACCCAGGTTTTATTTTTGTCACCTGTTTGTTAAAACACTTATGCAATTTGTCAATGGATCAACACAAAAAATAAGTATTTTGATAATATGCAACTGTCCAAAAATTTGTTAGTCATTAATATAAGGGGGAAAATATGTGTGTGTCCGAAAACCTAGAGTAATTACGGTATAAATTATTGCTTATATATGAATATATGTATGTAAAATGGGAATATAAATTGTTGCCTACGTTTTTGGGAAAAAATCTCACTATGGCCCTTTCATAAGTGACAGTAATTTAAATGTGATAAATAAGTTAAAATTCACAAAATCTAAAACTAAAAAACTTTATCAGTTATAAAACTCATGTCCCCACAACACATGTTTGGAAACAGAAATTTCCGTGAATTTTCTTCAGCAGACAAAAATAACAAGGGCCAAATCAGATCGCAGTCAAAATTCCTTCCATAATGATCATCAACACATTCAGCAAAGAAAGTGTTAACAAAATCCACCGTGCTGTTAGAGGAGTTGAACACAAACAATTTTGAAATATATATTCTATAATGGAAACAAGAGGGCCATCAGGCCCTAAGGCGCTCACCTGAAAGCCAAAGGAACTAGACTATTCTGAAAAAATGCAAGCTGATTCATGAAGATTATTTTGGACCAAAAAAGTGACTTTTAACATGTTTTTTTTATATTTGACCTAGTGACCTAGTTTTTGAGCTCATATGACCCAGTTTCAATCTCTGCCAAAATTTCATTGGGACAAATGTTCTGACCAAGTTTCATGAAGATTGGCCAATAAATGTGGCTAATATAGTGTCAACAAGTTTTCACTAAAGCCATATAAGGATAACTGCCCCCCCCCCTGGCGGCCATGTTTTTCAACGAACCAAAACCATTTTCAAACTCACCCGAGCTATTCTGGGAAATTTGTCGTCTGCTAAAATGTTGTCTGCTAAATTTCTAAAATTAGCATTTTCTTTGATTTTTTTTCAAAGAATACTATCAGAATAGCAAACAGTTTCGATCCTGATGAGACGCCACGTTCTGTGGCGTCTCATCTGGATCCAAACTGTTTGCAAAGGCCTTCATAATCCGGTTCCAGCGCTGAAAGGGTTAAAAACACAAGCCTCTGGAAGGATGTACGGATGGACAAGGCTTAATGCCTCACACACCTTATGGGCATAAAAACCCATGGCAGAATTGATAAGGATATCATTAAAAATTTATTTCGAAAATAATATTAAGTACACATTGTTAACTTCATTTATGTGATAAGTGATGAAAATCTATAGATATTAAAATGTCCGCACTGTTTCCATATCCCTATTTACTTTCAAAGTTTAGTTAACATTCCTTTTTTTTTTAAATACTTTACAGATGCATAATTTCATAATAGAATTTCAATCATTACCATAACAGAACTTCCAGAACAATATCTCTTTCAGTGCTGGAACCGAATTTTGAAGGCCTTTGCAAACAGTTTGGATCCAGATGAGACGCCACATAATGTGGCGTCTCATCAGGATCCAAACTGTTTGCTATTCTGATAGTATTCTTTGAAAAATAATCGAAGAAAACGCTTATTTTAGAAATTCAGCAGACGACATTTTAGCAGACGACAAATTTCCCAGCATGCAAAGGGATATACCATATGAGCCAGTCACTTGAGAAAACCAGGCTTCATGCATGTTAGTAAAGTATGGTCCCAGATTAGTCGGTGCAGACTACACAGGCTTATCTGGGACAATACTTTATGCACCAACATTAACCCTGTCTTTTCCAAAGACCAGCTCAATTACTTTAAAAACAATTTACCCACCTGCCAAACATCACATCCAGCACCTAGATATATGCTCTTCCTCCCTGAGCGTGTTGGAAATGGAAAATCACCATGGATACCAGAGGGGTCATCTTGCGTCCCTGGGCTCGTACCACAGGCTTCAACAGAGACTGAGCCTTCTTCTTCTCGACTGCACAAGTTTGACCTTAAAGTCTCAGTTTTCACAGGCAGGAATCTGTATTCAGCAATGTCACTTGTACCATCCGCCATTATCACATACTCACAGGCATTTTCACCTATGTCTGTTTTTATTGTTACAGGTGTGCAAATACAATCCGTCATAATGTGCCTATCAACGTTGCCCAGAGTTATGCTGGACACTCTACTGTCTCCATCAGCAAACATTATTGAAGAACTGATGACAGAGCTCTAAGCAAATGCTTGCCAATAAATGTTAATTTTGAACACAATTGCCTGAAGCGTATTAAAGGCAATGTCCACTCATTATCATTTCATCATTTAATACTTCACTTGAATCCATTTAATTCTAAGTGCATAATGAATTCCTATTACGATGTCTATTAATTGACAACGAAATCAGACACTAATTGCAGAGTCAATACAAGCACACAATTGCCATTAGCTTATTGACCATTGACCTGTACCAGAAGCTGTGGTTTCAAGCAAGTTGTAAGTGTTATCATCAATCTCAAGATGCACATGTGATAATGTGTTTGTTGGCCATTAAAATGACCCCAGGTATATATATATAATTGAGATTAGAAGCAAAATAAGCATGCAAAATTTGCATTCCATGTACACACATATATATATATATATATATATATATATATGCAAGTTCTGTTGAAATTGATTTCACTACTAACAAATAAAAACAAGAAACCGTCGGGTACTGGTGATGCTCACCAAAGTCTTTTTTTGTCACAATATTGCACTATAATATTCAGATAAAAGGAAACGTCTTGAGGGGCATAACTTTGGACAAAATAATACGATGGAATGTTTAAGCAACTTAAAAATTTCAAAGGGCCATGAATCTGTGAATAATTCATCTAACCAGAACCAACTTATAACATGCTCATGTCCTCAAGGTAGTCAAGCTTCCCATAAAGCTTCATTGAATTGCAGTCAGTAGTTGGGGAGAAATAGCCCGGACAAGAATTGCACTATATGTACAGTTTATAGAAAATGTCAAAGGGCCATAACTCTTTGAAAAATCATCCGACCATAACTGGCTGATAATATGCACATCTCCTGTTGGTAGTGAAGCTTCCCATAAAGTTTCATTGAATTCCCGTAATAAGTTGCTGAGAAATAGCTCGGACAAGAATTGCACTATATGTACAATAGAAAATTTCAAAGGGCCGTTACTCTGTGAAAAATCATCCGACCATAACCGGCTGATAATATGCACATCTCCTGTTGGTAGTGAAGCTTCCCATAAAGTTTCATTGAATTCCCGTAATAAGTTGCTGAGAAATAGCTCGGACAAGAATTGCACTATATGTACAATGGAAAATTTCAAAGGGCCATAACTCTGTGAAAAATCATCCGACCAGAACCGGCTGATAATATGCACATCTCCTCTTGGTAGTGAAGCTTCCCATAAAGTTTCATTGAATTCCGGTCATTAGTTGCTGAGAAATAGCCCGGACAAGAATTGCAATATATGTACAGTTAATGGAAATTTTCAAAGAGCCATAACTCTGTAAAAAATCAACCGACCAGAACATGCTGATAATATGCACATTTCCTCTTGGTAGTGAAGCTTCCCATAAAGTTTCATTGAATTCCGGTCATTAGTTGCTCAGAAATAGCCCGGACAAGAATTGCACTATGTACAGTTAATGGAACATTTCAAAGGGCCATAACTCTGTGAAAAATCATCCGACCAGAACCCGCTGATAATATGCACATCTCCCCTTGGTAGTGAAGCTTCCCATAAAGCTTCATTGAATTCCGGTCATTAGTTGCTGAGAAATAGCCCGGACAAAAGTCCGGACGGACACACGCACGCACGGACAGACGAAGTGGCGACTATTACGCTTCCCCCAAAATTTTTGGGGAAGCATAATAAATGAATGTTAATATTCGTTGAAAGTATTTTTTATATTCAATTATGCACATCGTGTGAGTTTTTGGTTATAAATAGTTGTTTTCAAGGAATAATATCCAACCTGTCTTTAGAAAACATGTTCAATACATTGCAGTTGGTGAATTATCCATTTTGAGTTTGGTTATTATCCACAGAAATTTTCATATCAGTTTGGATTTATCCATAAACATTTATACTCGTCCTGCAAACACATGATTTTAACACAGAAACACACTAGGTGTTTAAAGTAAAATTTGAAAGGACATTCATGATATAATTTGGCATGTTTGCTATTTTTTGTATGTGCTAAGCTCTTTACTAAAGTTGGCAAAACAAGATGGCACATTTCAATTTTCTGTGTACAGTTACATATGCGTATACCTGTAATTCTGAAAGCAGGTAAAGTCCTATATATGTCCATCCTTCATGATTGATTGAGCACTCTCAGTATGATAGCGAACACAAGACAAGATATACTGCAATGTTAACAATGATAGTGATTAAAGCCTTCATCTTGCCCTAGGGTTGACCATTCATTTGACCTAGGATTAACAACATCTTGTTAACTTGAATACTTGGATATTGCAGCTGAGATAACAAAATAAATGAGACTGAGCTGTATTCCGGCAACAGAGACAACACAAAGTCAGTTATTTAATACCCCACATATCAGTACCAAAAGGGCAGTTTAATGATTAAATGATCAACAATAATCATTTGATATTGAAAATTAAAATTCACAATTGTGTAGCGTAATACATGGATTATAATGGGTCAACACCTACTGCAAATAGTTCAAATGTAAACTTTATTGTATAGCAGACTTCAAATTTAAAGACAGTTTTGCATGATTAAACTAAACCCCATTCAAAGATAATACATAACAGCGATGCAAGGTTCAACAAAGAAAATTAAATAAAGCTTAAAAACAAACAAAAGTCGACCCACTTCATAACAGAATGTTATGATATTGTAGGTCATTCCCATTATCAACATGTTTATTGTAGCTACCAGATCCATAGGCAACCATTTAGTATAACAAGAGGGCCATGGGCCCTAAGGCGCTCACCTTAGACCCAAAGGAACTAAACTGTTCTAAGAAGGTGGGCCAGGTTCAAAATAATAAAAGTACTTTATGAAACATAAATATCTTTTATCATAAGGTTCACAAGATGAACTTTGCATGCCACTGGAAACCATGTTCTTCAGTTCACCGGAATCATTTTCAAACTAAATCAAGATATCAGAAGAACATATGTTCTCAGCATGTTTTATTAAGATGTGACTTATAGAGAGTTCTAAATGTTTCACCATAGTCATAAAAAGAAAACTGCCACCCACATGAGGGCCTTGTTTTTAAACAAATCGGACCTATTTTCAGACACACCTTGCAATGATATATCCAATTAAAACAAAAATCAACCATTTTTAAAACACAAATCTTTGATAATCACACCAAAACTACCAACCTCATTAATAAACTGTGAAACTGCCTTACACATTTGTTTTTCACTCTTATCCGTCTGAAGGACTATGATGTGAGTTCCCAGCTGGGGCCTATTTCAAGGGACTAAGGGACCAGAACAAATCAGGCACAGTAAATTGAGTATTAATTAGTTGCTGATAAGCAGGAAGGCTGAATGGGTTCAATTGTAGAGATTAAAATGGATTCCTGACAAGCCATGCATTCATGATTGGAGGTCAAACACAATTTAAGATATTAACAGTTGTTTCTCCCCTAAATAATTTTCTGTGAAATAAATATTACTACTTGAAATTTTGAGAATATTTAATAAAGGGTATTCAGATGGCATAAAACATGTTTAGAGTGTTAACAAGGTAACACTATAAAGCCATTTAAGGAAAACTGCCCCGTCCAGTGGCAGCCATGTTTTTCAACAGACCGTAACCATTTTGGAACTCAGCTGAGATATCATAAGAACAAATGTTCTTTAAAAGTTTTATGAATATTGGGCTAAAAATATGACTTCTAGTGTTAACAAGGTTTAACTATAGCCATATAAGGACAACTGCCCCACCCCCTGGCGGCCATGTTTATCAACGGACCTCAACCATTTTCGAACTAGGCTGAGCTATCATAACAACATAATTTAATGTTCTTACCAAGTTTCATGTAGATTGGAATATAAATGTGACTTCTAGAGTGCTAAAAAGGTTTCACTATAGCCATATAAGGAAAACTGCCCCTCCCCCTGGCATCCATGTTTTTCAACGGACCCGACCCATTTTCAAACTCAGCTGAAATATTATTGGGAAAAATATTCTGACCAAGTTTCATGAAGAGTGGACTATAGATGTGACTTCTAGAGTGTTCACAAGGTTTCACTATAGCCATATTAGGAAAACGGCCACGCCCCCTGGCAGCCATGTTTTTCAACCAACCCGCCGGGAACCATTTTCCAACTCGTCCAAGATTGGGACACATGTTTTTACCAAGTTTCATGAAGATTGGAACAAAAATGTGGCCTCTGGAGTGTCCACAAGATTTTACTATAGCCATATAAGGAAAACTGCCTCGCCCCCTGGCAGCCATGTTTTTCAACCAACCGGAACTATTTCGAACTCATCCAAGATATTATTCAGACACATGTTCTTACCAAGTTTCACGAAGATTTGACAATATATGTGGCCTCTAGAGTGTTCACAAGGTAAATGTTGACGCCGCACAACGGACAAAAGGCGATCACAAAAGCTCACCATGAGCACTTTGTGCTCAGGTGAGCTAAACAAAGCACCGTCGAGTGGATGCCAACGCTCAGCTGTGGGTGCTTGGATTTTGTATTTTTGACCTTTGACCTTGAAGGTCATCATTGACCTTGACCTTTTCACCACTAAAAATGTTCAGGTCGATGAGATACACATGAAAAAAAAAACAACAACAACGTTTTTTGGACCTTTGACCTTGAAGGATGACCTCGACCTTAACCTTTCACCACTCAAAATGTGCAGCTCCATGAGATACACATGCATGCTAAATATCAAGTTGCTATCTTCAATATTGCAAAAGTTATGGCCAATGTTAAAGTTTTCGGACGACGCCGACTACGACTACGACGCGGAAGACGAGAGGGCTATGACAATACCTCGGGTTTTCTTCGAAAACAGCCGAGCTAAAAATCATACATGTGATTGGACAGCAAATCAATTAAATATTCTGCATTAATTCCAAATCTTAAATTATACCTATTACAAACAAGAGATGTGTTTGTCAGAAACACAATGCCCCCTAATGCGCCACTTTGATTATTTTTTTTGTTTTGACCTTGAAAGATGACCTTGACTTTTCACCACTCAAAATGTGCAGCTCCATGAGATAAACATGCATGCCAAATATGAAGTTGCTATCTTCAATATTGCAAAATTTATGACAAAACTTTAATTTTGGTTAAAGTTTTGGACAGACAGACAGAATGACAGACAGACAGACATACAGACATACAGACAGACAGACAGACAGACAGACAGAAAGACAGACAGACAGACAGGCCAAAAACAATATACCCCTTTTTTTAAAGGGGGCATAAAAACTTTTTCAACAAACAGATGGATAATGTCATATATGATTAATTGAAATTAATGTGAAATAATGTTCATATAATGACTTACTTGCACATCAAGGCATATCACCACACACAGTAATGGGGATCCAGATAAAACAAAGGATTTACCTCATTGTATTTTAAAATCTTGTAAGATCATGTCATTGCCATTAAACTGCTCACAGTTAAAAAATGCGAATATCATTATCACAGGATCCATTCAAATTGGCTTTCACTTCTTTAAGAGTTTTGAGTGTAACATAATTGCTTTTTACTACCGGTACTTGTTCCCCAAAATTAATAGAATCAAAGGGCTGAAGGCACTGATTTGTTCGCTATTGCATAATCTTAGAAGCAACTCAGTTTTCAAACTTATGTTACCGGTATAGCTTTTTATATCGCAAGTTTGAAATGAACACAACCCATTCAAATTTTAAAGAGTGTGTCTTTAAGCACAGGTCGAGATGTGTGTGACTGTTTATCCTCATATTTATGATAACTTAGACAAATAACAACAATATGTCTTTTTTTTCACAATTGGTCGCTGCACTGGCAACAATCTTCAGAATTGTGGTTGCCTTGCTAAAGAATAACAAGCCTATAATCATGTACATGTTGTGATATGTGTATCTAATACTTGATCTATTTTCTTTAAATTATTGAGAAACAATTTTGCCCACATGACAGACTTTTAATGCAGCATTAAGCCCCGTTTTCCCTGAAAGCAGCCAATATGTACAGATTTCAATGATAAACTTACCAATGTCATCGCACAAGCTGTTATACACACTAGACTGGCCCACAAGCTCTTAAACCTATTGTTTACATAATTACAATTATTGTCGGCTGCTAAATTTTACTGAGGTTATCCACACAGGCAGTCATGGGTTAAGGGCCCTACCATAACCTAAGGCATAGTGAGTTGCAAAATTGCGTCTGCATTATTTGTGAGCTTTGCTCACAAATAAATAAAGCTCTTTTATTGGGAAAAACATGGTTACAAAATATGAACTGAAATTGCATTTACAATTAAGGCAATGTGAATCTTCCGTTTTCTTAAAAAAAAATATGTACCTTTGTAAAAAGCTGAAGTGAAGTAACCGTGGAAGGAAACAAACGATATGCAATCTGAAATATGTGCCCATTAGGAAATACTTCATGACATTTGAGCATGAGAATGATGGACTAGTACGCGTTAACATTTATTTAATGAAATCAGCTTTACGGTAGGGCAACAATAACAATATGTGAATTTATGTTATGTGATTTCATTTTGCACAAACCTATTGTGGCAATGCGCATTGAAAGGCAGTTTCTACAGATGTACTTTAATGTAGCAAAATTGCAGACGAACATCATTGTGTTTCAAATCAAACGTGTTATTTACACAGGCATAACATGAAATGAAATATAAATTAAACTGTAAACCACCTCTAATGTAACTTTATATCTTGTGCACGTGCCAAAAATGATTTACTGAAGAATGGATTGACTATACTAAATTCTGGAATACCAGAAGAAATCAGCGACAGCTAAATCTGAAATAAGCTTCAGTTCTTGGTCGGAGCAAATTTCTGTAAATTTCATGTGTAATAACAACGTTTCAACATATGAGAAATGTGTGTCACGCCACCATCATGTAGTCAATAACATTACGATTTCATCAAACAAAATGTGATTTGTTTAATGTTTGAATTGTGTTTAATGACCTTGGCATGTGCTCGCATTGAAACTTACTTTTTTAATGATGTTGGAATTATTTTGTTTTATAATTTTACAGGCAATCTACAAATTGTCTGTAAAATCAAACCATCTTAATGTTGTTGTTTTTTTTAGAAATGAATCTTGTTGACTTCATTTATACTTTGATATTCTAGGACAGCCATCGTGTGTATGTATGATGCAACTTCTTCACAAAGCCAAAACAGCAATTTATGCAGCTATCGTTTTCAATTTTGATCCCCCGCCCCCAATAAAACTTCCAATTAATTCCATGCACATAACATAATTTGATAGTTTCATCCTTCCAAATATAAAGTAAATAATTAATAACATAATTCATTAAATAACCAATTAAATCACCAGGTCTACAGATAGTCTGGACACATGTCTCTTCGGAGCTCAATAACAAATTATTTTCTTGAATTATGACCTTTATTTTTGATGATACCACTGTATTTTCACTGAAATACCCAATATTTAACTTTATTTCAATAAAATTGTATTCTAGTAGTACCAGATATTTTTTCGTATTAAAATGTTTCTGAGCAAATATACCATCTTTATGATAACCAGGGCTTTTTTTCCTTCTTTGCGAGTGGCCCTGGAAGGACATTTCACAATTTTGACAAGGACAATTCACAAACCAAACATGGCCGTGAATTTAACAAAATCGGCCGTTTTTCACAATTTTAACAATTTCACAACTCGGTTTTTCACAAATTTAAGAAGTTCGCGACTCAATTTTTCACAATTTTTAGAAGTTCGCGACTCAATTTTTCAAAATTTTGAAAAGTTCGCGACTCATTTTTTCACAATTTTGAAAAGTTCGCGACTCATTTTTTCACAAAGTGAAAGGGCCAGGGCCGCTTCACAAAGTCAGGAAAAAAAGCCCTGATAACAAACATTTTTTCCCCACATTTATTCAGCAAAGTAACATCACATCAACAATATTTCAAAGAATGCTAAACTTCAACCATCAAAATGCACACTTAAGTTCTACTGGCTGAATAATCTGATACACACAGAGACTGATTTCACTAATTATTTTTTTCGTTACAGAGTTATCTATCCACAACATGAGTTAATCAGTGTAAGCAGCAGTTGTGTCCCCTGCCTCTTGTCGTCTCCTCAGCCAGATCATGCGGTGCTTCTGTTTCATGTAGTACTCCCATATGTCAGAGGTACGACCCAACTCTCCATCTGAAACATGGAACAAGGGCTGTTTGTAAAACATGCATGCCCCCCATATGGGCTGTCAGTTGTAGTGGCAGCCATTGTGTGAATACGTTTTTTGTCACTGTGAACGGTGGTGGTGGGTGGTGGTGGGTGGTTGTGGGTGGTNTATGAAGTTTCATGATCCCAGGCGTAAGCGTTCTTGAGTTATCATCCGGAAACCATTTTCCTATTTCCAGTAAACCATTTTACTGCTTCAGGTCACTGTGACCTTGACCTTTGACCTAGTGACCTGAAAATCAATAGGGGTCATCTGCCGGTCATGACCAATGTCCCTATGAAGTTTCATGATCCCAGGCGTAAGCGTTCTTGAGTTATCATCCGGAAACCATTTTCCTATTCCAGTCACTGTGACCTTGACCTTGACCTTTGACCTAGTGACCTCAAAATCAATAGGGTCATCTGCCAGTCATGATCATTGTACCTATGAAGTTTCATGATCCTAGGCCTAAGCGTTCTTGAGTTATCATCCGGAAACCATCTGGTGGACGGACGGACCGACAGACCAACGGACTGACAGACCAACATGTGCAAAGCAATATACCCCCTATTCTTCGAAGGGGGGCATAAAAATCAGGTGTTACACATATTAATGGTAGTTTTAAATAAAAAAGGAACAGTTAATGAACAAGCTTAATAAACCTGAGCTATGTCACAGACAAAACAGCAGTCCACTACCAGTTTCATGCTGTCAGAGTTTTTTCTGACAAATAAGTATCATATAATGTGCATATTCCACTTATCATCCTATATCCACAAACCAAGTTTCATCACACTGCTTAAGATGATTTTGAGAATAAAGTTTTAAATTATTTCTATAACCATAGCAACCATAAATATGGCCAGAAGAAAAATACATAAATAACATGCATACTCCCCAAAATATTTATCTTTTTATCAATACTTAATTGTACAAATATTTTATTTGTAAAAGATCTACATAAAAGAACTAGAGATTTAAGGACTTTAAAGAATGTACAGAATTTCCCTAATTTTTCCATAAGGACCATGGTGGCCCCAAGTGCCCAGTGCTCCATGGGTGACTTACATCTGAGATGGTAGTTGACTGCGCTGTCCATGTACTGCTCGCGCTCAGTCTGGCACTTCTCATACTTGTTCATGCCCCAGTACCAGTTACAGTGGGACAGCCGCTTGCGCAGGATCTTGATCTTGAACATGTCCACCCTCCTAGAAACATACATTTAAATCGTTGAGTGTTCACCTGATCCGACTATAAAATATGTTGATATCAGATACAACAGTTTTGTACAAAACCATTGACTTGCATCCCATGACCTTCTCAACTGAAGCTATCACAAAATGATGAAATCTTTTGTTCATATCTTACTTTCAATGTAAGAAGACAGGAATAATCAGTTTTGATAACATGATGCATGTTTTCATCTACTACAGGCTTTTACAGTTGACATAGGTGGCATTCACAAAGCTGTGAAAATATACCAGACTTTTAAACTTTTCAGAGCTTGGAACCATATAGATAACACTAGAATAGTAATTGTAATAAACAATTCAAAATTAAATAGCACTAAATATTAAAATTTAGCACGGCTTCCTACATCAAAAACAAAACACACTAAAGAACCCTATTGTTATCAAAAATTATAATCAGTATTATTACTTATATTGATCAATATGTACATCACAGGCCAAGTCTCTGTAAATTGTTTTGCAATTTTTACAGTTTGCAAAATGTTTGACCAATTTCATTAATTTCAAGCGTATTGAATCCGCTTTTCACATGTTTTTGACTCTAGGTCTTAGGTGCAATAAACTGGTCCTGATCGGTTTAGGGAGGTACAATTACGCATGGAATGACTAGTATTCGGAATTAAGGGGATTCCAGTCTTGAGGAGATATTTTACGCATAGTTTTATAGGGAAAAAAATGGGACTGGACAATGTGTCCGGTTAAGAGAGGATTCCGGTTTAGAGGGTTTTCACTGTATCAGAATTTACTTTTCTTCAACATCAATAAAACATACAAAACATAACATGCAGTATACATTTTCAGTATTTTATGACAGAATCTTTAAAATATTTGTAGTTGTTACACATGAGCAAGGAAAAGGACACACATACACACAAACACACGCAGACAGGGATAACCATAATTGTGGTGGGAGTATAACAAGACCTGTCTGAGGACAGGGCCCTAAATATTCTTGTTCTTGTCAGAATATTTGGTGTGTTTTTTTCATAAAACAAACTGTTTGTATTGTAGACGAGATATTTTAGCTTACACAAATTTAAGTATTTTCTAATTTGCAGAATATCCATTGAGACTCATACTTTCCATATTTACATTCAGTGACCTTGACTGATGGCTTGACCAAATGTGCCCCATATGCAAATGAAAACGATTTTGATTTAAGGCATTTATGAACGTAGTTTCAGAAACCATTTATCCATATTTAGTAACAGTGACATTGACCCCATTTGCAAAAGAAGTTCTGATGGAAAGCATATCGTCACCTCCCCGCAAAATGGCCAACCTCAATATTTACAAGTTTTCAGGAGAAGGAAAAAACTTCATATTTTCTTTAAAAATTACAGAATGAAGCTAAAACTTTGCATGATGACTTTTTCAATGTCCCTACATGTGTCATAAAGTTAAAGGTGACGTGTGAAAAATATGAGAAAATTGTCTAGCTCAAGCTTTGACTCAAGCTTAAAGCGCTTGAGTTAGACAATTTTCTCATATTTTTTTCATACGCCAAATTTACTTTGGAAATTTTCGCACACATTCACATGGGTATAACTTTGTAAGCCGATTGGATAGGACCTTGGAATTCTTCGTGGGAGAAGCGGGCCGTTTTCACCTTTGCAAAAATTTAAAAACACGTTTTCGCGCCAAAATTGAGATTGCGGGACGGTGACGATATGTAGTTGCATGACAATAGTGAGTTACTAAGGGAAATCAATGTCCTCTATTTTAAGTAACAAAGACCCTTACCTTGACCACATGAATATTTTATATTTAGTATGACACTAATTCTCCATCCATAGCTAATTCTTGAAATTCTTGAGTTATTCAGCAGGAACAATTTTTCTATATGACCTTGACCCCAACCATCCCATTTGCAAAACAAAACTAGTTTTGGATACAAGGTACATATATTAATGTATGAATACATGTATGAAATAGCAGTCTAAATGGAGACTATATGTTTTAACTTTAAATGAAATGGCTCAAGCCATTCTTGAGAAACAAGCTTACAGAAAAACTTTAACATCCTGACATGGTGTATATGTAAATTTCTAAGTGTATAATGGCCCTTAAGTTTGACAAATTTTAAACTTAAGTCACCAAACTTTGTATTTGGGTCATTTTACAATTCTGAAATACATGTTTCAAGTTTATATAAAATCCCTGAAGCCAATTCTAAGAGACTAGCTTACAGGAAAACTTTAACCTTGATAGGACACTGGCGACGACCCTGAGGACTCTGCAGAGCCAGTGGCTAGTAGAATATTTCTTAGAAAAGTCTAGCTAAAAAATTACAATTTTAAGTTTTCACAAAAGACTTTTGTGCAGGTTAGAGCTCTAGACATATGTCAAGGTCATGTTCAACCCCATTTCCAATAAAAAGCATACATTTTCCCCAAATGATTGCCTTATTAAATTCCCCATAGAAAGTATATATTTTTAATAACTACATATGTTCATTTCATCTTTCATTTTCAATTTGATAGTGTTTGCAGAGGTCCAAATAAGACAGGTATCTGCCTAAAATACATATGGAAAATATTTTTTTTTTGAAATATTTAATGAGTAAGAAAATACAAGAAAAATGCACCTGACGCATCAAGAGCCATTTATAGGTGTAACCACCATTTCCTAAATGTGTAAATTTCTTGTTTATTGCTATGCCATAGTCATTCATATTACCCAACAAACAAAAAAGGCTAATTTCGAACTAGGGCAAATAAATAAGGACTTGTAGCTGTAAGCATGTTACACTTTCTGTAAGTGGTCATTTAAAACTTCATCAATCAATTCCTGTACTTATCATCAAACAAGACAAGCGCAAAATATTATGATTGTCAAAAATATCAGAAATTGAAATGGTTATTGTGTTTAACACTTGCCAGTTACAATGAATATTTAAATTTGATTATTAAGATTAATGCTTTCAATTTAAATCAAAGCGCTGAAGGCACCGCAGTTGTTCACTATTGCATAACCTTTGACGCAACTCATTTTTTCAAAATTAAGGTATCGCTTTTTAAATCGCAAGTTTGAAATATACACAACCCATTCACATTTATAAAGAGTGTAGCTGAACGCACAGGTCGAGATATTTGTGCACTGTTTATCATCCTATTGATGTTATAGAGATAACTTAGACAACATAACAACAACATGTCCCTTTTTAGACGTTCTGAAGGCATGGACAATATTATGAAAATTGTATAATGAGAACAAGTTAATATAAAATAAAATCTGCAATCACCATCATATTAAATGAACATTGTTGGAATATCGATACCTTTCTCATTAAGAATATAATTTCATGATGGGGTTTCCCTTTACAAAACTTTTTTGATACCATATAACAATTCAAACTATACAAGAAGATAATTGATGAAAATAAATAAAAAATAAATCGCGAGCAATACTTTTAACTCACGAATTAGGTAGTCATAAAGATCGGTATAGAACACTAATGCGCTTTTTCGGGGTAGCTGTTTACCCAGCTTTTCACCTTAAATGACATCTCCGTAACGCGAGCAGATCCGAATGAATACATTCGAATATTTCAATGGCTGATTCGAGAAAACTTTGGCCAGATCACTTCGTCTGTGCACAGCGTAAAGGATGTAACACAAATTGTGCCAAGTTACAATTACGCGTAAACATCCATCTCGCTGAATTTCATGGTCTGTAATCGTCAGGGGAAGAAATAATGGTCTATCGATAAACGTTGATTACATAGTTTTGCTTTCAAGATGAGGAAACAAAAAACTTCCGAAAGAGTATAGTGTCACGATAAGGGGGAAATCGTTTAATTATCTAACCACACATGTTTGCCGTACTCGGTCAGCCCGTCTGGAAATTGTTCCTGAACGCCCGAATAGGCTACCCTTATTTGTCAGATTGCTATTAATAACACAGTTTAAATTCAATTTTATATTGAAAAGCATTGTGCTTAAATGTGTCAATTACAATACGCAATGATATTTTTAAAGACCCGCGTCATGCGAAAATGGGTTTTATGCCATATGCGGCCCTCATAGCTATAGCCCAGCATGCGCATCTCGCAGTCTGGTCCGGAGATGCATAATGAGACCATTACACCTTGCGTGATTTTATAGCGGACAGCGTCGCCTCTGACCAGATTTCCCAATTGCGCAAGCTGGTCTTGAGCTACGCTGGCCGAAACGCCATAAGACCTATTTTCGCATGACGAGACTATGAAAGTTTGATTTGAATGTGTCGAAAGAAAACTGCATGTTAATCAAATAAAGACATACTATATATTTCGATGGAGAAGAAATAAACTCATAAAAAGCCGTGTGAAGACACACATAATCTACTGTAGTAATTTTTTTTCTACGAACACTATTGTGTGGTTTGACTATAATAACACATAGTTCATGCGGTGGATATGTGACTAACAAGTGGGAAAATACACAATAATTTTCAATTTAATTATTCAGAAACGTAAATTTTCTAACTTTATTTCAAAGTTAGCATTTACGCCGAATATTGTTATCACCCGTGCAATTTAGAAGACAGGAGAAATCGTCACGAGTCGCATATTCACCGCATCAGCTGCTGTGCTGCGCGCGCATGTGTGTATTTCATTTACTCTGCGTCTTTGCGAATGCATCTACTGGCTGACCTGCACCTGTGACCTTTAAGGAGAGCTGTATTATGCGATTTTAACGTAACACGCAGTGGACAATTTTCATGACGCAAACATTGCATTTTGATTCACAGGTGGTTAGCGTGAGTGTATTGGTCGATGTGTTTGAGTATAACAAAGTATGAATCACAACATAATTATAATAATAACTGTATTGGTATCAACGAGCATTGAATAAATTCTCAGGCAAACCACTTTAATTTTTTGTAAATTATTTTTCGACATATTTTTTTTTTTTTATTTCATTTCTTTCCATTTCATCTTCATTTATTTTCATTTAAATGTGTAACTTCTCATCCCCCCTCCCCCCGTCACCAATAGCAAGTACATTCGTACATGCTATATGCATCTTTGATTGTAATAATTGTTATGATGAATTGTTGATGGGACTTAAATAAACTAATTCATGATAATACAAAGATTAGAAAACTTGCATTTCGATTCACAGGTGGATGGCGTGAGTGTATCCGTCGATGTGTTTAAGTCTAACAAAAAATGAATCACAACATAATTATAATTATAACGTTATTGATATCAACGAGCATTGAATACAATTATCAAGCAAAGCACATTAATTTTTTGTTAATTATTTTTCCCCAGAAATTTTATGCTTCGTTTAATTTCTTTCCATTTCATCTTCATTCATTTTCATTGACATTAGCGTGTAGCGGTCATAAATATTTTTTACGAACCTACTACAATTAATCCCTAATCCTTACTATTCTACCGAAACGAAGTCAGAAGTTTTCGATACAGCTTTATGCATTAGTGTTTTAGAGGAAATGTCACATGTCAGTTTAGTACACGGTACTATAAAACTTCCCTTTGTGTCATAACAACATATTTATCTTGATTTCGAAACAGCTGAAATATGAATGCGTGGATTGCGTTGGAAATTCATGTTTTTCATGCATTCGGTAATTCAAACTTAATTTTGTTTAAACATTGGACATTATTATTTGTTAGGAACAAAAATTAATATTTGATGAATAATAATTAGCACTATCGCATGATAGTGTATTGCACTCTCGACATCCCATTGATGAAGTTCCTTGTAAGCACTACCCCATGATAGTGTATTGCAATCTCAACATCCCATTGGTGAATTTCATGTTCTCTGATCTATTAATAGCCTTAGATTATGAATGGCCTATGCGCAAGAATACACTACGTAGCACATAGTGGACTATTTTACCATTCATAATATAAACATACTCTGCGCTCTGCGACATGTATAGTGAACAAATGTAGTGTTTGTTTTTACTTTTACTATCTACGATCCATTCAAAACTATTCCATTTAACACGATATTCATATTATGTGTCAATTTGTAAATGAATATAGTTCAAGAACTGAAACCGCGCCGCAAACTCCTTTTTGCGCGTATGCTTACAGGTTCGTTGGTTAATAATAGCTAAGACACTTCGAATCGGAATTCGTGGTCTATTAACCTTAGTCGTTCGCAAGCGAACAACTAAAAATATGGATGACAGGAGCATTAAACTATGTTTTTTAGGTAAAAATATTTGTGCAAAATTAAAAAATAGAGGGGGATGGGGCAACAGGGTCCTCGTTTGNAACAAATGTAGTGTGTTTTTTTACTTTTACTATATACGATCCGTTCAAAACTATTCCATTTAACACGATATTCATATTATGTGTCAATTTGTAAATGAATATAGTTCAAGAACTGAAACCGCGCCGCAAACTCCTTTTTGCGCGTATGCTTACAGGTTCTTTGGTTAATAATAGCTAAGACACTTCGAATCGGAATTCGTGGTCTAGTAACCTTAGTCGTTCGCAAGCGAACAACTAAAAATGGAATGAAAGATCTGCAAGAATGTAGGCTTTGTTTATGTACAATTTAATCGCCTTTAAAGGGCGTTTGTAAGGTGTCATTGTGTAAATTTTAAAATATAGTAATAGTTTTTGTCTTTTTCGGACAAGCAGTTTAGGAAACACTTTCTATCTGATATACAGTGCCCCAGATAAGCTGCGTATCGGCGTTTTTCACTCTATTAAAATGTTTAAAAACACAAAAAAATCAATATAATGCGTATTTAAACGCAATCAATTTGACTTTTACGCTTATTCTTTAAATTTGATGCGTACGATACAAGTCTCGATTGGAAATTCTTTGCTAATTTTCGGTAATTTCTCATTGGAATAATTATCGTACCGCGGCAAAGATTTTATTCATTCGAAAGTTAGCAAGCGCCTTGATGACGGAGGAGCAAAACAGTCAAAGTTATTCAAACGCTATGCAGACTTTATTTCATAGCAAATTAAGCGTCTAACTAAAATAGTTACGACGTGAATGTATTTGTAAAGCGTCTGTATTTTCAGTTTCTATAATGGTGCTTAATAAAACTATCTAAGCGAGGTCGAAAAACGTCCGTGATTGTTGCGCTAAATATATGTCGATTGCAAACTTTTTCCAACCAAGTTCAAACAACCGAATCATTTGTGTTATCGATTTGTTAGAAACTGTCTTTGCAGCAGTTGAAAATAGCGAGTTGACATCCAAAACCATGACGGAAAGTCCGTGATAAGAAAAAAAAATGTCAAAAGTGGAAAAAGTCATATCCCTGGCCTGGTTAGAAATTGTTGACATTGATGGGACAAACAAAAAAAGTTGAAATGTGCATTCTGCACCTAGTCTGTATAACATCAGCAATGATTTTGAGGTATAAATATTAATAAATTATTTCACCCTATTTAAAAATTGAAATCACCCTATTTTTCAAAATCAATGGGTGAAAACCCTATTACCCAAATAATTATCTGGGGCACTGGATATAGGTATGAAATCCGTTTTGTAATGAGTTATTTCCTTACTCGATGCTCGTATATAAAATATAATCTTAACCCTAACACTTTTGTACAAATTCGTAAACATACATAAGAAGTTCATATGTTGTGAAGTATTGAAAAAATAAACTGCAGAAATACTAACATATCTGAAATTGTTTTTAAAACCCGCTGGTCTTTTATTTGAAATAATTGCCTTAACAATACAGGATAATGCATACAATTAAAAACTAATCATAACAATGATTCAAGCGTGTAACTGCCTTTCAAACCCACAGCACAATCGGCTGCTAGTGGATATATTATATTCTTGTGTTGGCGTATATGAAGGCCAAAAAGGTACCATTGCACAAATAATGGTACACATCTGGGCTTTATTAAGTACGGACTCGATTTGTAATAAAACAATTAACTTTCACAATGTTTGGATATTTAAATACATAAACAAATCAAACATTATTTTACATTTGCTTGACATTTGAGACCCAATTTGTGTAACCTTTATAACAATCGTTCAAAGCTTGTTTGTAAACTATTTGCATTATGATATGTTCATTGTTAAGAACTTTAAATCAATATTTTATAATTTTAGCAAACCTGTTTACATACAATTGATATGTACATAATTCACTATAAATAGCAACATTAGATGTATTTATTTTATCCTGTAACAATCGTTTGCATCATTATAAATGAATGCGTTTAATATCATCTGACTTTGTGAATCCCCATTCTTCTGAAGCATAATTTAATATAGAACCTTCACGAGAGTCAAACAATTGACAAAAATGTTCTGGTTTTATTTCAAAGTCATTGCATTTAAGCAATAATGTATGCATTGACTTATTAAAGGGATTTACCAACCAAATGCTCCTGGTTTAATTAAAAATTTCCTGTATAATTCAACACTAAATAGTTAAAGTTATCAACCACTTAAAAGACATTACCATTGAATGTCTATTTTTCGTTTTCTTTTAATCCACCTCTCTTCCGAAATCCCATTATTTTTGTTTTTGCAGTGTAAACATTAAGCCCCCAAGAATTGCAATATAAATATAAGTTATCTAGATGTGATTAAACTTCAGCTGGTGACTTGCCTAAAATAGCCATGTCATTAGCTAATAGTAATTAAATATACATAATATCATCTATATTCAAACCAGAGTTAATGTTATCACGAAGGTAAAGGTTCAAGGTCCTCCACAAATAAAAAACTCAAAATCGGCGACATTACCTCCCATTGCCTCAGTCCAACCGCATAAACTTTAAAAACAAAATGGAAATTCTTCTTAAGATATGACGCTATCTTTTTAATTTGAAAAATCGTCAGAGGTCCCTTGGTTTGAGCTTCCTTAAATTTTCGATCTTCAACATTCTTTGCCTATTACAACAGGATTTCTTCTTGCGAATTAAGTCTTTGTTATACTTCATACTTGAACACAAACATTCTCTGTGTATATCTGTTTTAAATGAGTTAAAAACACGTTCAAATTTCGTGAACACGTAGATTCCATGTTTGTATCGATTTGTTTGGTTTGCTACATTTCTATTGAAATGGATGGCTCTGTAGTCGATCCAGAGTGTTAGAGCGTACAATCAAGCAGTGACTGTTATAAACACCCACATAACTGATATAAAAATACTTGGCACTTTGAACTGTTGTAATTGTAGTTGTTTGATAAAACAATATTTTTGCTCTTATTTCTTATTAACGGTATTAGTATTAATAAAAGTATTATCTATCCGGAAAAACATAATTTTGTACGCAGCACTATGTGGATTATTTATGGTTGCTTTTTCGATACTCTGAATGACTCTTTGTTTAGTTACCGTTTTAAAATGATTCAATATTTCAAGAGCTTCATTTAAAATTGTCGAAATCAATGAGTAAATAATCACGGTCAGTCTTTATATTAAGCAACTTAGTTTATACATGAAGATATTTTGCATATGGTGGAAGTAAAAGGTATATCTTGATAAATTTCAAGTTTATTCAATTTTGTAAAGGAAATAATCGATTGATTAATGAGTATTTTTTGGACTCCGGATAGACAGATCACAAAATGGCCCGTACACTGCGCTGATCTAGGCAATTGAATTAATAATTCAAATAATTAATTCCAGTATAACAGACTTTACTGGTCGTGAACGTAATTCCGGCCTGTACGTAAAAAATCGGCCACCTGTGTTAAAGAATTTTCACGATCTAAACATACATATTTTGATTATTTTTTTAAAAATCAACTTGAAAACCAACCCTACTCTCAATATTTTGCAAATTAAAGAATCATATGACTGTAAACTTTTGTATTAAAATGTCACAAACATAGCAGATAATATTTGTCACGTGGGGAAAGTGACGTCATCGTAAGTTGCGAAAATTATATTCATATAACAAACAAATATATTTGATAAAATTATTATTATTTTATCTGATCCACTAAAATTGATGTTTTTCTAATTAATTGTATAAAACCATAAATTCAAAACATAAACATAAGAACCTAAATATAAACTTTTAATATATAAATTACCTCCCTTGATTACAATATTAATAGGTTACATGTTGTAAAATTCAATATAAGCATTTACTACTTAAGTCAACTTTTTAAACAAAATATGTTTACTTTCTTTGCTATGTTAGAAAAAATTGATAAAACCTATTAAAAAGTTTTTTTTTCTTTGTTTTTTTTTTTTAATTGGCAGTTACCCATTGACAGTGCTTGTTCATATTTATTAAAAAAAGATAGGGAGAGTAACTGGTATAATAATGCCGCAAATATTATAGTTTCTAGTCAAAGAAATTTTGTTTGTGTAAACCTTGATTAATACTCTTAAAATGAGGACATTTGTCTAAAGATATTGGCTTGTAATTATACCTGTAGAATAAACTAAAAAGTGGCCGATTTTTTAGGTACAATTGACCTACAAAAAAAATAGTTTATATGTCATTAATTTTTGTTCATAAAAGTAACATACACTGATCCATTTCTATCAAAATTTTCATGTCAGGTGAGTTTTGAACCCAGGATAATATATGTGAAGTTTAGTTTCAACGAGTTGCCTTAAACAAAGGATTTTTCAAAAATAGCCCCAAAAATTGTCGTAATTTAGTTAAATACAGTGAAACGAGTATGCTTATACATGCAATATACACATGTAAGTGTACCGGAATTGCTTTCACGATATTTAGGCACCATCTCTGATTTTTTTGTCCAGAAATATCTGGTGTATTTTCATTAGCTACAGTGAACAAATAGGGGTTCAAGGTAGAATACCGACCACAATACGTAAATTGTTCGTCCCGGTAATTGAACACAAAGTTGCGATAAGTGTATACTACAAATCACTACAATGTACTGTATATGAACGTTATGTCATTTTTTTTTTCAAAAATATAAATCAAAACAATACAGAACAACGCATTCTTCAGCAAATTCTTGGTGAGTTGGAAAAGGTTCGTTTACAATTTAGTGAATATATAATGGTGACTGAAATGATTATGTGCAATGGGATCAAGTGAATGCATTAAACCTGCTTTGATGATTTATATTTTTTAAACATGTGAAATTGTTTATACTGATCTACTGAATAAATAGCGTTGTATTCTTTCATTATCAGTTTTATATAACGATTTTACGAAATACCGACTGGACTTCTGTTTAGATAACTCATCATTGAAGCATGCACGAAATGCCACATCAAAGATTTGTTGGATTAAAAATACACATTATCAAAATGCATGTACTTCAGAAAAGTAGGTTACTGAAAAACAAACGTAAATATATTATGGATGACAAAATAAAAATATAATTATATTGACACGAACATTCCTTTGTTCGTTTAAATACGCGAAGCAAAATTATCGTGTCGTTATTATTAACCCGACACTTTACCGTTAAACATTGTATGGAATAACCCTTCATTTTGAGCGCTAAAACCCTAGGTATTGTGTTTTTTCCGAGTCTGTTATAAGTGATAAGTGATAAAATTCAGAAACTGTTTTTGCCAATGCAGTTCTTAAGAGACTTTAAAATCTACATTGAGAAAGGCATTTTAATAACGTTTAAAATAACTATAATACATCCGAAACTTTACAACTAGCGTATGATCGTTTTGCACTACATCAATCATTTTGTTATTTGTTTCAATTCAGAGCCCATCCAGATCCCTGTCTCGGCCATCAGTGTGACATCCCATGGTACTCAATATTACAACTGGACCGCAGATAGAGTCAATGATGGCTCATTACGTCAAGACTCTAACGCCTGTCAGTGTTGCACCTCACTACAGAGACCATCTTGGGTGCAATTGAGCCTGAACAAGACGTATATTGTGGAAAGAGTTCTTGTTTTGGGACGCACAGAATATGCAGGTAAGCATTGATTTGGGGTTTGTATAAACACATACAGTGTTTTGGGACGAACATATTATGGTAGTCGTACATTTTGGGTTTGTATAAAACACATACGTATTGTTTATCAAGAATACTCAAGCATGCATTTTCTCATTACACGCTCTTTTTTTATTAAACGAAATCATATTGTTCAATCGAATAACGCTACAATGTCATTTTTTTGCTGATAATGATTAAAAGACAGTTGGCGTT
>VMBQ01010689.1:0-25231 GCA_007657795.1 Dreissena rostriformis | reverse complement strand
GTATGTGTGCGTGCGTGTGTGTGTGCGTGTGTGTGTGTTCTTTGATAAAAATCTGATTCTGCAAAATTATTTGTCCTTAGCAATAATTTCCAGCCTAAACATTAACAAATCCACAACCGATCTCACTTCAGGTTTTCTATCAGGACATATGTAGCGAACAACTCTTAAGTTAAATCTGACCATAAATATGAAAGGTTGTGATAAGAAAACGAACGGACAAATTAATAAAGATAATATAATTTAACACAATCAACAATATTTCAAATTAGTTGAACAAGAAATTGTCACAAAGATTATATCTATAAAAAAAAAATCATTTCATTAACAATATCTCTGTATGCTTCATATGGTACGAACTAAAGGTTGTATACCCTGTAGTCCACACTTTACAGTTTAAACACGTATCAAATTATACTGGGGTCAAATAGAGGCTACGTTTGCAAAGATTTGGCACAATAATACATTTTCCCGTAAAATAGACATTACCTTGGCTTCCAAAACCGAGAAATTACTGCGACAATTCATCCGCTTCTGCCATATAAACAGCAATAATGTCTAATTGATAGTAAAATATGCATACCAATATACTATGAATACGTATGTCAAGTCCTGTATTTAAAAAAAAAAGTTATATTTACAAGATATATTCATTATGGTACAATACTAAACTTGATTGTTGTCGGATTGGTCTTCAATCAGGTGTTGAAACCTGTGACATATATAGGAAGGATCGGTATATGGTCTATTCGGAAATGGTTACTCGATTGAAATCAACATCTCTCGGTCAGCATACACAAACTTCATCACTGGGCGCTTCGTCAATATGTCCACGTGCGCATTTGTTAAAATAAAACCAATTACGTATATCGCGAATGCCTTTTCTTGTAATGTAACCTCATTATAATGTAAACAAAGTGAAACTCTTGCTGCAGCAGTAAGAGGGAAACCTTAATACAACACGAAGTCCTACATGTATGGTCCGTTACTGATTGCCAAACAAGAGGGTACACATGCATTACACTATATAAAAAAAATGATAACACAATTAAGCACTATTTGCATTTTAACTGACAAGTATAAGAATCATTTAATTTAAAAAAGAGTATGAACTTGATATTGAATCATGAAACATATAATTGCTTGACAATTAAACGCCTGTAAAGAATCAACTAATTTTGCAATTCTTCTTCAACCGATACCAGAGGACGCTTGCACGAATTTTTTTTGTGCAGACAAATAACACTGCCTTTTGTGTGCACACGTTAATAAGTTTCACATTAGGAAAAAATTGTGTCGCTTTTATGTTTTATAAGCATTTGACTTTTCCTTACGTTATATATCAATTTGTCAGGTGATTAAATTGTCATCGATCTAAATTGAAGATTAAAGTAAACGCACGAATACTAAAATATTCGCGATTTATGAACCCTTGGTAAACAAACACGCACGTGCGAAAACTTTTCATTTTCTGCATATGCGTTTTTGTTAATAGCGATTTAACAAGGAGTAACATAAATTAAATCGTTATAAATTTCGACACCTCGTTTGCTAAAACGCTCAGGATAAAAAGTCGTATATCTTACACAATATTTGACGGCGTTCTAATTAAAAAACGCCTAGTGCGCAAATACATTTTTTTGGCGGAGAACCCTGTCTATTTTCAGGCGATGAACGAAAGAAAAATATTATTCTAACGACATTTGTTATCGACTAGTTGACACATTTGCATCACAACGTACTCATGTCTAAAAATGTGGGTTTTTATGTCCGAGAACCCGACCTCACTTGTTTGTTATGCCGACCCTTAACTTTTGTGGATATTCCATGTTGATTTTTCAATCATTTTTTCTACCCTCGATCATATTCGCTAAATAAACTTTACAATTTAAATAAATTTATGTTTAAACGAGATTTGGATGATTTATGTATTTAAACATACTTATTTCTGTATAAATAATTCAGAATTGGGCAGTTGTCGTTAAATGCGAAATTGATTTAGATGATGGACCACTGCAACCCACTTAAATGTTTTTAACAATAAAACCACACGTTTAACGCCCTTAGGTGTTCACTACCAAAGTCAGGGAGAAACCAGTGCCTTCTTTTCTGACGCACTTTCTTCTTCAATACCATTGTGCGTAATGCATACTCGATGGTTTTGAATTCTAAAGTTGGATTGTCTCCAAAGTGCGGTGAATCACAGCTCCTATCTCAGTCAATGCGTTCGCTAACAATGAAGCGTTAATCATAAGTTTTAAATGGTAAACAACTTAGAACGTCGCAGACTTATTTTTAATTGAAGTAAAGCGCACTTTAACTCGGATAGCATGTTTTTAAATGGAGCCCGTCTGAATTGAGAGAAGAACAGTTTATCTAAACAAATTCTTCACCTTAACGTGCGATGCAATATGGACTTTAGTTGAAACACTGAAAGAAAAAATGAAATTGTTATATTTTTATCATTATTGTATAATTATTATATGTCATTCACAGTCGAATAGTTTAATTTGTGCATGTTCGGTTGCACATGAGTTGAATATATAATGTGACTTACACAAAAATGGCAGTAGATAATACAGCTTATAGCCAACAGTAGCAAAGAAGAAACTTGCCAGTTTAACGTGTCGCCAGCAGATTAAACCTAGCTTATGCGTGGATTGTCTAAATGATAACTTTCATACATTTTTAGCACCGAGATATAATGATTCGAATGAAGTAAATGACACTAGTACTGCATGTTCATTGCCTAGCATATCTCGATTAACAACTATTGTTTATTATTTATTTGTTTGATTTAACGTACTAAGTGTAACACATAATGATAATTTATTATAAATATAAATTTACTTCTGCCGACAATAATTGCAAGCGCATTTTACTACTAAAAAGATAGTTACAGTTTCGTATATCTTTCATTGACACATATGTATACAAAGTGATTCACAAATAGAGCCTGAATGAAATAAAACATCTAATAAATAGGCGATAATGATCAACCATTGTTCAACAAAGTATTTTCCGTGACTTTTTGTCGCACTCTCAAAACCTTTTCGCAATTTACCACGTTTTGTTCGTGAAAATGCTGCAGTTTAGACTGCTCCGCCCATTCAGGATACTCCATTTTGAGTGATTTGTGTCTGTTATCCGGATCATCCTCAACTGGCTCAGTATTGTTGTCATGTTGAATGTCACTCATATAACTCGTAATTCTTGTTATACTTTTCTCCTGTCTTAATGTTAGACGGACTATTTCTTTGGAATACGTTTTCTTTGATTCTCGCGGAATGCTAATATGGATGTGTTTCGGTCCTGGGACATTAACACGTGTAAAAGACGGCGCTGCAGATCCTTTCACGTGATAGTTCCCTGTACTATACCCATTTCTTAAAGTCATACCATTTTCTTTGTTAGTAGGATCACTTTTACTTAAATGTTCCTTTATTGTAGGTGGCTTACCTTTCTTTGGTAAAACTCCACGCTCTTCATTTTTTGTTGAATTGTATGTGGCGGAAGTAGTTGAGCAAGTCTCGTCGTCAGGTGAATCTCGTCCCGAGTCCGAGACTACAGGTAATCGTATAGTGTTTTTAGAGTGATTATTGCTATTTATAGCTACCTCTTTCACGTCGACCTTTGGCGGGGTTAAAGTGGCTCGGTTGAGCACGTGGCGGTGGAGAACTTGCGCAGTGCCGTTTTCGCACGATCGACGACTGAGCATATTTCGCGGCGTTTCGACGGAAGAACCTCTAGGGCTATGCACGTCGGTTTTAACACGCAGTTTTTCAAATGCGTGCGGAGTCACGCCCCTACCAGAAGACATGTTTTGCGATGCTTCGTCGAATGTCATAGCTAAAAACCTAAAGAGTTTAAACTCCTTCATATGTCTATGGTTTTCTGAATGACCGTCCCTTGAACGTTTCTCCTTCAGGGATCTCATGCTCATTGAGCTGTGTGTTTGAGATGATTTCTCTTTATGGCGTGTGTTATATGGCATATTCGGCGTACTTTTGACCGATATGACGGAGACACATCCTGGCGTTCGTCGCATCTGTTCCAAAGCCTGCTTGTCTGGTCTGTCGGTTTGCTTTATGTCAGAGTTCGATCTACACAGCGACTTAATATTATCCTTGGAGTACACTTTCGTTGGAACTGAAGAGTTTGTCACAGATATTTCCGGCGACTTTAGTTTTTCTTGGACTCTCACTTTCCCTGAGCCGGTATCTTTTCGCTTCTCGCTTAAAGACTTTTTCTGAATGTCCTTGGAGGTTTTAGCTTGCAAAAATGCAATGACCTGCTTCATATTCAGTTTATCAGGGTCATGATCGTTTATAGGAGTCGTGCTGCGAGGAAGCAGATTAACATTCAATTTGAATTTCTTTCTCCTATGCATTTGTTCGACAAAATAACTACCACGAATCCTCTGTAGCTCTAACTCCCCAGGGGTCAAAGGCACAGAGCGCCGGACGCCGTTTACCGGCGAGCAGTGAGTCCGATAGTCGGGCAAAGTACCGTAACTCTGCTTTGGAAGTTTCGTCCGCGTGTTGTCCACGCGTGCTACCTTCTCTTTATTTTCGTCCTTGTTTTCGCATGACGTAAACGTTGAGGTCGACGACAATTGGTCGTTTATGTCCTGTACACTAAATTTAATCGCCTCTTTCATTTCTGAATGCACTTCCGGTATCTTCTTTTTAGGGTATTTTCTGTGTCCCTTTGTGGGAGAAACGGATTTTTTTAGTGTAACATATGACTGATTTGCGTCAGAATAAACAGACGATGCGCCGGGCTCTATATTCAAATCGGAACGTACGGAATTAACAGATTTTGATTGCAATCGTTTGTCGGAATTGGCCGAACTAGTCTCTGAATTTACGTTTTCAGTTCTGGTCGCCGCCAAGAGGGGAAAGCCGCGGGAATTGTGAGGGCGCTTACCCGACGTGTTTTTCTCCTTATTTCTTGCAATGTTACTCGAGAACGGAACAATCCTAAGAACGGTTGGTTGCCAGTTGTCGGTCATCAGAAGTACGGAATTCATTTTGTTTACTTACTAACCCTATACGTAAGAGAAGAGGGCTATGATCTAACGGTGAAATAAAATAACTAGCACTACTAACGAGATGCAGGAGTCGCGGAATTTTTAATTATTCAGTATATCAATGTCAGGAATGTCATGCAGTATAATTGATTGGTTACACTTCATGTTTACTGGCGGTTGTTGCCAGCTAAAGCTCACATTTAAAGCACAAATGACACGTTATGTCCGCCATGTTTACTTTTACATTTTTATTGACGAAGGATATCCGTTTCTTGGACAATTCGTCAACAATATCCGTGACAGAAACGTATCCATATAATCCGATTATGTACACGTGTTTTTAGCAAGGGCGTTTTCAAGCTTTTATCTTAAAGGCGTTTTTATTTCTAATGAACAGATACTGCTATGAAATACTAGACACTTTTGAATGTTATTCCAATCTTGATTTAAACACTCGACACTTTCAGAATCGTTGTTTTCTGACGGTTCCACATTTTGATAAGCACTAACACTCTTTAAATTCCGTTTTGGAATCAGCCATTTCCTCTTCTATTTTGAGGCCTTGGTGTACACCACATATGTTGCATCTTGACCTGAAAGTAGAAACAACAAAAAAATCTCATACTTATTATATCATTTATTGTTCAGCTTTCATTCCTCATTCCTCGGAAATAAATCCATTCTTATAACATATACACAGTGTATTGTAAAGTTGTAATTAGCAATACGCACTAAATAGATCATTGACATTAACCATTTGCGCGCGAAATGTGTTGGGTGCGCATAATTTAATTTTGTTCAACGTCATCTGTTTTATTCACTTCTTACGTAATTGTAAAAGCACCAAGTGGCTTATTAAAGCTCAGTTTTGGGTATTTCCTTCGACCATTTCATACACATATACGATACTGTATGGCTTCAGATTTGTATTACGAAATATTACACTCGCTAGTATGCAGTAACCACTACTGAATTAGTTTTCTATTATTTTGTTTGTTTTCATGTTGATTAGATAAAGACAAACATGCAGCAAAACAAACTAACAACCAATCATTTAGTCTGATAGTTACCAGTCAAAAGGCGAACTAAGAAAACGCAATCACACATTTCAACTAAATAAAACAGGCCGACTAATCTTAAACAATAACCAAACCCCAAAAATACGAACAACCAAACGTCCTAAACCAGCTAACCAACACACCAAACGACCAAATAGCGAATCGAACGATCACATAACTAGTCAAATAAACCAGAAATGCAGTCAACTAATCAACAAAGCCACCAACTTATCCATAAACTAACATATCGACAAAATAATCTGCAAGAAGACAAATTAACCAAGTAAACAGAGAGCCGATTATCTGATCAGACAACAAAACCAAACTAACCAACCAACCAAATCAACCAGCGAAGCAACCAACAAGCCAAACAACCAGTCAATATAACTCACCAAAAAGAAAAAAATGAAGTGAGAGAAAACATCAAATGAAAGCCAAAGTCAAAGTACAAGAATGTTCATATTTTAATGAGGCGGGGGTATTGAACGGACATAGTTTAAGATAGTTATTTATAAATCATTTTGAAATAAATCTATCTTAAGTAACTGGATTAATATTACTCTAAACGGCCGTTAAGACCCATTTTCAATTCAAGAGTGCCTGAATTAATTTGCGTTCAGATCTTAAGGTCTCAGATTATTCTATTAACATTGGCAGTTTTTTGAGACATTTGCCGCCAATATAAATAAAACGTACATCGTATGAACATTATTTTTTGTACAAATACTTGACATGATAAATAGGCTATTTAAAAGGTTATGGACGGTGTCAACCGTTCTGAATTAAAACACTTGCAATTAATTAAATTATATTTCTACAGGTCCCCCTGAGCCACTAAATAAGATGAGAAACGATTTAATATAACATTATAATTCACACAATATGAATCAACAAAAAGAATGTAAAACCTATGTGTACCTTCGCCCATCGCTATTAGAAACAACATGGACTAACGATGTGGCATTACATTTATTCCATCTCTTTAAATGAACTATACTTAATCGATATTTCTTCATTTTTTTCTTATAAACGTACCATATGAGACTCACGCACAATTTAAGGTTGTTAAAATACAGGTAAAACATTACGATCGTTGTAAAAATACCGTCACTTATCCGGTACTACACGCCATGCTCCTACATCCAAAAGTATATATATATATATATTTATTTTTTTTGAATTTATAGCGTTTATTCACCTCCATGCATTACAAAATGTATTATTAGTTTACATGTTAATTTGTTAGTATACAATAGAGTTCTTTTAACAATTCAAATTGGTTAATACAAAAGAGGTAAATAAAATCCATGCATTCCATTATATATTTACACATTCATAAAGTTCACAAACACACAGACACATACAAAAATGCCATGTTATGATACAAAAAAAAAAGAAAAATGTTTGGACTTCAGAAAATTATAAACTTTAATCAAACGTTTAGACTTCAGATAATTAAACACATTAATCAAACGATCATGCTATTAAATAGTTTAAGCAAACAACAAAATTTACGATAATACTGTTCTATTGATCTACAAAAAGTTTTACAATTAACCAGTTTAGTAATTCCTTTTCTATATATTTTGTATCAGATTGGATTTCCCATGCTTTGCTAAGATAATTATTCAGCCCTATTATTGAAGGTAATAGACCCTTTCTCTTGCACGCAAATATTTACTTTTTAATTTCTAGGATGAGAATATTAATATCAGTCATGTTAATACTTGTACACCCAAATAACATTGTTTGGCATGAAATCTCAGTACATTTTTGCACATTATGTGATCTTAAAAATTCTACAACATAATTTACAATTCTCTTTGTAAAAATGCAGTCCCAGATTATATGTAATAGGGTTTCTTCATTTTCACTACAGAAAGAACATAAATTGTCATGAACAATGTTCATTTTAAATAACAAAGATTGGGTTCCTAAGATCCGTGAAAAATTCTTGTCTGGAACCACTGAGTGTATGTGTCTCTAGATATAATAAAAACAAGTGCATGCACTTTTGTCCATTCAACGTTATTAAAAAGTGTTTTCCATTTTGAATGACAAGTGGGTTTATCTATATTATAGCTAAAACATGTAAACACAAGTTTGTTTTGATTACACCCAAATACTATGTTATTCAAGTAAATTGATATAAATGCACAATGTATATTTGGCTTTTTTTATAAATGGAAGTCCTGATAATCTGATAAATGCCAGTATATCATTCAACGACGAGAACATACACGATCTTATAATATTTTGTTGAACGGATGGTTTAAAATCGTCATGTTATCTCGAAAGCATAGTCTAATGTAAACCACTTCCTTTAGACACGGATATCAATTGACATGCAGAAAAAACCTCTAAACGATCTAAACTTGATTTTTTATAATCCAGCCATTCAAATATTTGCTTTAGCTTGACGCTTGATGTAATGCACCACACCGAGTACTTCATAGACGCTGTTATTTGAGTTGTGTAATTTGATGAAACAGATCATGTGTTCGCGCTGATACCCCTTATCAATACATACTTCGAATATATTGGGTGATATTGTTCTTAGTGGTTTAGTGCTAAAACTTAACGAAAACCATCATAATAAATTCAAGATATTGGTTTAATATCGATCAAGTAAATATGATCCATAGATGTATAATTTCTTCTACTTACGCATGGCACAAACAATGAAAGCGCCTATGCGCTAATATGCGAACAATGTAATACATATATATACAATTTGGTATATATTTATTTGCCAAAAAAACACTGAAAGTTTGTAGACTTAACGTCAACAATTTTCTAAAATATTTCATAACACTTATTTATACCAGACGTTTGTTTTAAATAGTACACATCATGTATTTAAAATGCATAAATTATACTTCATTTACTTAATACGGTCCATATTCGGTTAATTATATAAACACCTGGAGACTGAAGACAAATTTGAGATTGATAAGAAACATGAGAAAAATGATACTTATATACCTTCTAGTTTCGGCTGTGTTATATTTTTTTTTTATCAATTTTGACGATTTCCTTTAACTTTATCGAGGCATTTTAAGAACTGGGAATTCCACATTTGTTCATGGAAGAANTATTTTTTTTTTTTTTTTTATACCACATTTATATTGCGCCCTTTTCACACTCGAGATGTGCGTTCAAAGGCGCTTTACATTTTTGCCCTGATCACTGGGTCATAAGTTGTCCGTTATCTTTGCGCAGAATGCAGCCAAGGCACGGCTTATTTCCCTCACAGGTACCCATTTATACACCTGGGTGGAGAGGAGCAGATGTTGGATAAATTTCTTGCTCAAGGAAATTTCAGTGGTCGGGGCGGGATTCGAACCCGGGACCTCTCGATCCCAAAGCCAGCGTCCTACCATAAGACCACTGCTCCCACAAGATTTCCCTCAGTTTTGCTTAATTCACGAACATACATATTAATTTTGCAACCATTTCTCTACATTCGATAATATTACCTATATAAAGTTCAAATCATCTAACCGAAACTAAAGAAGGAATGTTAAATAGAGATTTTGAAAATTACTGCATGGCATAACATATTCTAATTAAATTGGGAATCATGAAAAAAATTAACGAGAAAAAAAGAGTTTAGCCGACATACCTATCCTAATGTTTGGCGGTTTTAGTGGAATAAATGAACCTTTATTGGTGTAAGGAATAATTTTTTTTCAATCTGCTTTACCTAATCGTTCGGAAGAATTCGAACAACACAAATGAAAAGTGTGATACATTGACTATCTCAAAAAAGCTCCGAAAGAAAGATCTATTAATCATTATAAATCTTGTGTGATTGCAGAGAGCAAATGCAATGGTACGGAGAGATACGACGTTTGCCGATTATTAGAACATTAGATGACGGCCACAATTTCCCTATATCTGGAAAAGATGAAAAGTAATGATAGTAAAAGATGCGCCTATCTAAAACCCTGTTCTAAAAATCCATTCTCTTCAGCAATACTTTATTAGGTAAACACAAATACATCCGTAACCGATCATACTTAAGCTTTTCTATCAGGACAATATGTAGAGAAGTACTCGTAAGTTAAATCTGATAATTCGAAATTAAATTTGAATGGCGCTCATTTGCAAATGGTTGTCAAAATATTTATTTTGTAGTTATCGATCGGTTAATCCATTTATCACCTGACATTGGCAATATTGGGGGAAATCATCAAACACATTCAACAAACAATCAGATATAACATGATTGCTTTGGCCAACGAATAGCGGGCATCATGATAATTATTTAAATATTGAACATTATGGAATCGACTCTTGAATCCAATAATAAAACTTGATTCGATCTATACCTTTGTTGTCCTGATACAAATCATTGGTTGTTTTATATTTTAACATTAATTTTAAAATTCTGGACTTAAATATAAACGATATACTGAAATAATCGGAAATGTAAGTGTATTGGACTTCGAAATATTCATTATTGTACTTCTGTATAAAGTTGTTTCGTTGACCAAAAAAAAAGCAAATTCAAATATGCAAAAATCATAAAACCCAGATTGTTTTAAATATAACTCGCGCGCGTTCAAACACAAACATTGGCTATGCTTATGCTCCGACATGAGCTTTGATTTCCTCTCAATGCGAATTGAATGCAAAACTTTCACGGTAAAAGCATTTATTAATTGAAGAATGCTTAAATCGCGTTGAAATCACGTCTCTATTTGCTTAAGCTAATGAGATAACAAATTAAGTTGAACGAATCCCGGACATGGTTTGTGTAGGGGATCAGCGATTGCTGCATATGTACGTGTACAAACCGGAAGAGGGGACTTAAGACGTAAATATATTTATAAGTTGCACAAGCTTGATGCTTTACCGTATTTGTGTTGTAACGAGGCATGTCCATCTTTAAACACACGAAACACACGATAAAGGTTTAACCGTATGCACGTTGTAGCATGGCATGTCCTTGGTTAAACATAAGTAGCACACAGTCGATGCTGAATCATATGCATGCTGTAACGTGACACATCCTGAGTCAAACATAAGTAACACAATAGTAATTATTCGACGTTACATTTTGTTTTATGATCTATCCTTCGTTAAACATACGCAATACAAGCTCGATGCTTAACCATATACATGTTTCAACGTGCGATGTCCTTCGTTAAACATACATTGCATAAGCTTAATGCTTTGCCATATACATATTGTTACATGACATTCCCTTCGTTAAAAAAGTGTTCGTTCAGTAAATTCGCACTTAAATGAGCAATGCTTATATTAAAATATGTTAGCAGATAATCGTATCATGTATTCAAAAGATTTACCGTACATCTAAGTAGATTACCTTGGTAAAATTAGATACTTAGAATGCTGCATTAATATTAAACTGATTTCGCCCCAAATTTCTTCTATGGCAAGAATCAGACTTTCCCATCTATAATCGATTCATCAAAATTATCAGTCATTAGCAATAATGTCCAGTCTAAAATGCAACAAATCCATAGCCGATCTCACTTTAGGTTTTCTATCAGGACAATTTGCGGCGAACGAACGACAGGACAAATGGATATGGATGAAATATGTTAACCGGTTCCTAAATTTATCCCAATGAAAAATATTCCAAAATAGTCGAACAACAAATTGTCGAAAATTGTATACCTATAAAGTGTTTCGTCCTTTCGTTTCATTAACAATATACATGTTCGCTTCATTTGGTTCGAATAATTACTAACTTAAGGTTTAATATCCTGAAGTCAACAAATTTAAATTTCAATGCGTATCAAATTAGATTAGGGTCAAATAGAATATACGTTTGAAAATGCATTTGCATGTTTAGACAACCTTTCATGTACAATAGACGTAACCTTGTGCTTTCGTAACCCAGCACATTTTTTGACAATGCCTCCGTTTGTTTTATATAATCAGCAATAAAGCCTAATTGAAAGTAAAGTGTGCATTCCAATATGAAATGAATACGTATGCCAAGTCCGGTATTTAAATAAAGTTAAATTAAAAAGATGTCTGAATTATGATACAACTCTCATTTTGTTTTCAACCGGATCGGTCTACTATCAGGTGTTGAAATGGGTGATATTTAGAAGTAAGGAATTGGTCTATTCGGAAATGGTTACTCGCTTTCGTCTTGATAATTGATTGAAATAAACATCTCTCGGTCGGCATTCACAAGGTTAATCACAGGGCGCTTCATCCATATTTCCACGTATGTATTTCTTAAAATTAAATTAATAACGTATATCGACATTGCCTTCCTTTCTGGTAAACTAACCTTTTTATACATAGTGAAACTTCAGCTGCAGAAGAGAGAAAACGTATTACAAGTCCTAAGTTTATGATCCGTTACTCATTTCCAAACAGGCGGGTACAGTTCATAACACTATGTGCATATGCAGTGGTAAGTATAAGAATCTTCATCTTTAAATAAGATCACAAACCTTACATTAAATAATAGAATGTAAAATTGCTTGACAAGAAAACGCCTGTTAAGAATAACCTGATTTTGCAACTCTTCTTCAACCGATACCGGAGGACGCTTGCACGAATGCTCTTCGTGCGGTCGAATAACACTGCCTTGTGTGTGCACATGTTAATAAATTTCACATCAGTATAGGATCAAATTTGTCCCTTTTATGTTGTATACGATGTTGACTTTTCTTGACGTAATATTTCAATGTGTTAGGTGATTAAATTGCCATCGATCTAAATTGAAGATTAAAGTAAACGCATTGCTACTCAAATATACGGGATAATGAAACACTTTGTAAACAAACACGGACGTGCGAAAACGTTCATGTTCTGCACATTCATTTTTTGTTAATGGTGATTTAACAACGAGAAAAATGAATTAGATGGTAATAAATTTCGACAGTTCGTTTGCTAACACGCTCAGGATAAAAAGTCGTATATCTTACGCAAATAAATATTTTTAGGGGTAGAACCCTGGTCTAATTGCAGACGATTAACTAAAGAAACGTAATATTCTAACCACAGATAAAATTGTTTTACTGTCTAGTTGATACATTCGCAAAACAACTTACTCAGGCCCAAACTTTTGTGTTTTATTTCGAGAATCCGACATCAATTAATTTTGTATGCCGACCATAAACTTGTTTTGGTATTCCATGTTGAGTTTTAGATCATTTATTGCAACATTCGATCATATTTTCAAAATAAACGTTAACTTGTAAAGAAAAAGGTCTCGCATTAGAGATTTGGATTATTTATGTTATTTAATATACTTATCAATGTTGAACATAACTTTAGTATTGTAAACATGCTTTACATTTTTTTTACGATTTATCTGCCCTATTTTTTAGAGATGTACGTGGGAAAAAAACTTATTTTCTTGGTCTCATTTATAGGACTTTGACAATGTTGAATCATACAACTGTTTCGTATTAACCTTACACAGTTGAATATATCGTTGAATCATGTTACAGACTTTTTTATCATAAAGATGAGCATCTAATTAAATATGCCGCCTATTAAATATGGATGAACAAATGAATGTCCCAAAAAATAAAGTTACAAAGAAGATTGCTTTTAACTTAAAAGATGGTGTTGCAACGTTTTGAGTGCCTGAATACTGAGTAATTACAGTGTATATAATTTATTCGGCACTGGATGTTGTTGTAGTGACAAACATTATGTTAATTGTGTGCCTTACATGAACATAACAAAACACGAAGTTTTATTTGTATTGTTAAAGAAATAAATTAAGAAATAACTTTAAATAAGATGACACCATTGAAAGTCGTGAACTATCAGTGAAATATATGTAAACGTGCTAATGTCCTTAATATCAAACGTCTACACCGAATATGTCATATGCGCTGAAAATGGGCGTTGATCTTTATATTGACAAAGAACAAAATTAGCGCGGTAAGATACAATGCAGAAGGGAGTCATAAACGTGGGCAAATAAAAAGTAAAGTTAAACAACAGTAATAAAAAATCATTGAAAATCAACAAATATATGTCAGATCCTCTTAGAAATGGAAAACATACAAATACTCGTTATATATAGTATAACGCACAACTCTTTGTCGTTCTGATGCGTGGATATTTAACAGTTTCGCCTTGGTTCAATTCCTGCGCATCAGAATTCCACTCGCTGTTAAATAACCGATTAAAATTAGTTTTATTACTTAATAACAATGTGCCAAAGGACACGAAGTTGTAGACATTCGTCAGTCTTTAGATGCAATTCATCCCCTGATAGTCCAGTCGATTTGTGTGAAAATTGAAAAACTACGCTAGCAGATGATACATGTTATGCGATTTTGATCAAACTCGATAGGGCTACAGAGAAGAAGAAACGTGAAGTTGCCCATACCTCAAATACAAGCATAGTATGACTGAATTATCAGCTTATGATTAATAATTCAATGGTGTTGATTAAAGCATATCGTACAAGGTGTTTGCTGATGCATTAGCAAGAAGTGCCCGATTTGCTATCCATCCTTGCTGCAGCTGGGTACATTACCTGCAATCTGCTTATTACTACATGTATCTGCAGCAAATAAGCAACCTAGAGGAAACGCACCCGGACGTTTATCGAAAGTTTGGTTTTGGGTTTCACGTTGTTCGTAGGAGCCATCAGTGATGGGCTGGGCTATGGCGTCATCTTGTCATTGAGCAAACATTGATGATGTTTTTTATATGCGACAGTGGAATGACCGATGAAATACAAAACCTTGGACCCTAACTGCAACATCCGAGCACAACAGTGCTATGCAGTATTTCACAGACCTGACCTATACTACAAGTCCACAACACAAAGACTCAACTGAGGCGTGCATCAAAGGAGATTCTTCTGATCTAGAAAAAATGCAGACACATATTACAACCTGCTCACCAAACACAGCTGACCCTACTCTGAGAAAAATTGTCAATGGGATAGTGGCTGGGTCCGATGTGAATGTTCATTCAATTGAGGCGATTAAGAAAACGATCATAAGAGATATCATAGGAAAGTCGGTCTTTGCTTATAATCTCACGAGAAAATACAGAGCCAAAGCTCTTGGGAATAGCTTGGCTGTTAATATAGCTTCTGTTCCAGCGTTTTCTGGTGGTGTCAAAAGTTGGAGATCCTTCCCTTGCAGTCGTATTGTCTTATGAACTGAGCTCCCATCCTCCTGCTTCCTTCTTTGAAGCCATAAACATACTGTGTACAGCAGATACGCATCAGATCGCTCAGGCAATTTGAGAGTATGCTGTAGACACATCGTGTGAGGTTGTGATGAACTGTTTTCATGTAACAGATGCATGATGGTGGCACTTTGTTGCATCGTTGACCATGGAGAAGGGCGACTCGTATAACGCAATAGCCGAGTCTTATGTAGAGTAAGAGAAATTCATTTCGGACAAGCAACAGTGGGGTTCGATGGCTACAAAGACGGCCAATATAACAAAGACAAAACGCTTCGGAGACGATGAAACAAACGTGAATCATATTCTGAGTTTCAGCAAAGAAACAGAATGCGCATGTTAAAAGGAAGACATTTTGTCTCGTGACAGAAACAAGGCCGGCATGGTTGCTCTGATCAGCACGCCTCTGACTAAAATGAGATGCTATTTTGTTCTGTCTTCAGTGGATGCAGACGTTGAAATTGTTAAATCAACAGTGTAACGATCCCGTCGTAGCACCACAACATTGATGGACGAGGANTCCTGTCTTGGCATGTTTAAGTGCCGACCGATTTCAATATTTAATTTGTGGGACGATACATGTTATTTTGCCTATGTATTTCTGTATTTTGGATTATTCAACTGGATTATATATGATGATTTTTCATAATTATGTTTTATCTCTCTATACGCATCAAGAGCCATTGAGTCGTATAGTCCTGGCGCAAATTGCAAACATATATATCGAGAAGTATAGTTCTTAGCTTTGAGATGAATATATATATCTTAAAAAAACAACAGGATATAACTAAATTTCATTTAACCCATTCAAAACCCAGTTTGTGTACACTTTCTAAAGTATCTCTTTGATCATAACCCCAAGTCTGAACAGAAATTGAAGACTTAGCGTACATAAGCGTCAACTATGTTAAACATAATATTCAGTGATACTTTGATATTATTAATTAAAGGCATTTGTAAATATACGGATCGCAATATTTGTCCCGCAAATGTTTTCGTAACTAGAGCGAATGACCCACCGCTGGTAAACACAGCCCCTAGGTAGTTAAACGAGTTAACGGCTTCAGCTTCTTGGTTGTTATAAAACAATTTGTCGTTGAAAAGAACGAATGAATGCAAAGTCAACGTACATGCACATTCACATTTTCATGAGGCGCCGATATTAAACGGACATACTTTAAGACAGTTATTAATAAATTATTTTGAATAAAATCTACTTTAAGTAGCTGGAATAATATAAATCTCAACGGTCGTTAAAATCCGGGAAGCGGACAACTACAACGAGCGAGGCCTGGTATGGGGAAATAACCCTGGGTTAGGGTTAGGGTAAGGGTCGGGTTAGGGTTTGGGTAAGCCTAAACCCAACCCTAACCCTAACCCGACCCCTAACCCTAACCCTCCCCTAACCTTCTAACCCCCCATGCGCATTACAATACAAGGCCTCGCTCGTTGTAGTTATCCGCTTCCATTAAAACCCATTTTCAATTCAATTGTGCTTAAACACCGATTTAGGATATAGACCTAATTAGCGTACAAATCTCACAGTCTCAGTTTATTATATTAACATTGGCATTTGCCGCCAATATAAATAAAAAGTAGATAAGTTTACAAATATTTGACATGACAATTATGCCATTTAATGTGGTAGTGACGGTGCTAACCGTTTTGAATGCATCAACTTTAATTGAATGATATTTCCACAAATTCGTCTGTGCTACTTAATAAGATGGTTGTATGGAAGGCTATTTTAATATGAAGATTATTATTCATACAGTGCGAAGAAACAAAGAAGAAACAAAATGGATTTCGTATCTATATGTACTTATACATACGCTCATGTCATTTAAATAAAATGTGACAGTAAATTTATTTCTTCTTTATATGTCATATGCTTATTCCATATTTTTTTTATTTTTTTTTTATAAACGTATCTAATGAGACGCATGTTAAATATCATGTTGTTATAATAAAGGTCAAATATAACTATCGTTTCAAAAATTCATTATGCAAACGATGATACCTTCACTAATCCGGAAATAAACGTCATGCTCTTAAATCCAAAATTATAACATTCAACGATGAGTGCACACACGATCTTAAATTATTTTGTTAAACGGACGGTTGAAAATCGTCATGTTATCTCGCAAACATACCCTCATGTAAACAAAGTCCTTTAAACACGGATATCACTTGACACGCAGCAAAATTTCCTAACGATCTAAACTTGATTTTTATAATCCAACCATTCAAATATTTGCTTTAGCTTGGAGCTTGATGTAATGCACCACACCGAGCACTTCATAGACGCTGTTATTTGAGTTGTGTCATTTGATGAAACTGACCATGTTTTTGCGCCAATATCACTTATCAATACATAGTTCGAATATATTGGGTGAGATTGTTCTTAGTGGTTAAGTGCTAAATTTAACAAATACCATCGTTGTAAATTCAAGTTATTTGTCTAATATCAATCAAATTAATATAATCGATACATTTATTATTCTTTTACTTACTCATTGCAAAAGTATGTAAGCGCCAATGCGCTAAGACGCGAACAATGTGATACATTTCTTGTTGTAGAAACAATAATATATTGGTACATAATTATTTGTCAAAACGCTGAAATTTTGTAGACCTAACCTTAACAATAATCTAAAATATTAAGAACACTTCTTTCTACCAGAAATTTGTTTTTAATTGTACACATCATGTATTTACAATGCATAAAATATGTTTTATTTACTTCACACGGTCCATACTCGGTAAAGAATGNCTCATTGCCAACTAAGAGTAGGAGAGAAACCTTATTAAAATACGAAGTTCTTAATTTATGCTCCATGACTCATTGCCAACTAGAAGTAGGAGAGAAACCTTATTACAATACGAAGTCCTTAATTTATGCTCCATGACTCATTGCCAACTAGGACTAGGAGACAAACCTTATTACAATACAAAGTCCTAAATGTACGCTCTATGACTCATTGCCAACTAAGAGTAGGAAAGAAACCTTATTACAACACGAAGTTCTTAATTTATGGTCCATGAATCCTTGCCAAACAAGCGGGTAAAGTTTCATTTTCTGCACATGCTATTTAGGTAATGGTGATTTTACAGGGGAGACAAATTAGATGGTTATAAATTGTGTTGCAAGTTCGTTTGCTAAAACGAACAAGGATAAAAAGTCGTATGTCCTGGTCTTTTGAAGACGAGAAGCATATTTTTCTAGCCACAGATGAACTTTTATATCGACTAGTTGATAAATTTGCAGAATGCGCAACGCTTATACTGGTCGTATTGTGATCACACAATTATTTTAGGACAAAGACGAGCCTCTAGATCAAAAATTGGTATATTGAGTAAATGAATGTCACTGTGAAGAAAACGGCACGTGGCTTCAATCTTTAAAGAATTCATAATTGTGCAATTATGCGGTAACAATCCGACTATATGTTATCACCTGGGCTAATAGAACAATTACAAATTTACACTGAAACCACAGACGAATGCAATTTAAAGATATAATTCGAGTAAAATTAATTATAACATGATCCGCGTTGATCTTAATATTGACAAAGAACAAAAAAGCGCGCTAGAATACTAGTACACAATACAAAAGGAAGTCCTGAACCTGGGCACATAACAGTAAAAGAAACTACGATTTGTATTGAAATTCCACAAATATATGTCAGATCTCGTAAGAGTCGGAAAAATGTTTTGTATTATTATCATATATAGGTTAATATACAACTCTTTGTCGTTCTGATGCGTGGTTGTTAAACAACCCCACCTTGGTTCAATTCATACGCATCAGCTTTTCAATCGTTGTTAAATTACCTAGTAACAATAAGTTTAATTACATTTTATGCCAACAGACACGAAGTTGTAGACATTCATCAGTCTGTAAATGCAATTCAACCCATGATCTTAGACAGTCAAATAATAAGATAAACTGTTTGAAATACGTGTTTAGTCGACTGATGTAGTCGTTTCTGTCTATGGTCATTTCAAAAAGTTTTGGACATTTCAAACAGCAAAGGTCATTTTAAACTTTCTGAAATATTAACACACACAAAATTCATCTGCCCCAACAGGTGAACGACCTTAGTGTTGCGTCAGGTCCTTTATTTTAAGCAAGGAACGAAATTCCATATGTCACAAATACAAATAATGAAATCTGTGGTCAAAGCATTCGAACGGTAAATGCAAATATTGGGGATATAAACCGGTTTTAACGAGCTTTAAACCTTACACTTGGACCAGAATTATTCACAAAACATTTAAGTGGTTAACGCTTTCAAGTTTATGTGATCGTGTAAATTTTAAACAATAACACGGACATTTACCAACATAGTTTAAATAATGTGTTTTCATGGGCTATACTTGTCTAGTGTTGTATGAGTATAAATTGGTAAAAATGCCGACGTTGGGACTATTAATGACACATGACTGACACATATAAGCCATATGAGAAATAGCAAACACTTAAAAGTACAAATATGTAAACCGTGGCTTATACAGGACTATAATAACATAAGCACACGTATAAACTTAGGACTCAACCAAAATAAGTACATGGAATTATTAAACCAATACCATCAACACAACATACAAAAGGCACAAATACTGATCAATTAATTGTACTTTTCTTGTTACGTTTGTCTCATTCAGTACGAATTCCTACTTTGGAAATAAACGCGAGTATGAAATTGAATGAAAAAAGTGGAAACATATTTCGTCAGTTACATTTCAGGCATTCATATGCTTGGTAACTTAATATGGGTACTGATTGATATTTGCCTTTAAATATTTATTAGGTATAGTAAATTATAAATACCTTATATTTTGAGCTTAAATTTCCAAAAATATACACAAACAAATCAAACAAACTTATTGCTTTTGCCACAACCGACATATAAATAAAAGTAAAATTTCGGCCTATATAATTGCGCATTAAACTCTATCCTGTTCTATTGATATCACACTTAAGGCAAATTTGTGAATTCCTCTTCAGAAATGAACATTGAAAAGACCACGTAAAGTTAAGAGCAGCGTTTTGCCAATCAAAGAATGCAATAGAAATCAGATATCACATTTATATAAATCAATCAATTTTGTTATCGAGCTGCTATTGGGGACGAGATTTGCTTGCACGTGTGATTTAAAAAGAAACGAAGCGACTTATCATTGTTGGCTTGAAGCAATCTCGTATCGATAAGCATGGGCGAGTAAATAAATATGTTAAAACTCGCTACCTTTTCAACTGTCGTAATTAGTTTAAATGGCGATATAACATCCACAAATACATTTCTATTCAAATATATAAATATATGTTCATTAATTAATAAATACTACAAAACACAAACGACTTGTGATGATAATAAATAGCGTTCATATGTTTTATTTAAGACTTAGTATTAATTATTAGAAAAAATGACACTAAAGGAAAAGGACTATGATATCAAGTTACGCAACATTACTGAGTTTATGTTTTATTTCCTTTTTTACTTATTGTTGACTTTGAGTATATCCATATGCACGTACCCTAGATAATACTAATTGCATGACATTTATTGCAATATCAGCTTATGCATGTGAATTTAAGATGCTATAGATATTTGTGTATTCTGGAATAATAACTTTAGATTCAATGAATATTTGGGTATAATGGAACAGTGAACTTTCCATGAGTATTTGTATATACTTAAACAGTGAAAATATAATTCCTTGTTATTTTATTTGTATATATATATTGTACGAGTCAACTTAAGATTCAATGGGTATTTGTATATACTGGGGAAGTGAAATAAAAATTGAATGTGTATTTGTATACAATTGAACTGTAAACCTTATACTTAATTGATATATGTTTATATGAGAACAATGCACTTGGTATATATTATACACTGGTACATTTTGCCTTTGATTATGTTTGACGTCAAACCTTCAAACCAAAAAAAGAGTTGTCAATTTGCGGTAATATCAGGTGCATTTAACGACACCCTAAACTGTCAACTGCCTTGTATATTAACAATTGAAAGTGACATAATGTTTGAGGATTGTAATAGTCTTATGCTACTCATTGTAAATATATAACGATAGTGCATCATATAAAATAATATGCATATACAGTTTCGAACGATTAATACATAATATTGCCGACAGTACTCGAGATTAATATAAACTTAATAATTCTTGACGAAATATTCTTTAGAAAACTTGTCCGAAAACCTTTTGTTTAAAAAACGAATGAGTCATTTAGTCTTACTTATTAAATATTGTTTCATTTTTTTTCATTCAGATATCGCTTATCGTACAATTTGTACTAGATATATTTATTATTTTACGTTTTTGAACATTGGGCCGAAAAGGCTTCTTCTCTATTGAGTCATGAACGAAATAGAAGGGTAATAAATAACTGCGGGTGGACTTTTTCTATAAACACCTTCACGACGCTAACATCAATTTCAAATCAAAATTTATGTTCTCAAATGAAATTGTATTAAACGTTAATCAATTTATTGCATTATGCATTTTGTTTTACAAAATTGACACTCATAAATAGAACTTTAAACCAGTTTATAGCAAGCAATACTCTGGTCGAATTATATCCTTTTCAAAAATAATCCCGTTACATAGTTTATGGTTATGGGATGGATTTCAATTAAGTCTCAAAAGCCAAGCCTTCAATCCAAATTACCAAAGAGGTAATAAAATGGTAAAATATTACTTTTAAAAGTACAGATTGCAACAGGCCGCATAGTTTATACTGATATAAACATTTAAACTGATAAAGTTTCAAAAGTATATTCTACAATACCAGTTTTAATATAGATATCCAAAATCATTTCGTTTTTCTATATTCATTTAATTACAATTAAAATATGAAGTGGTTCACTAACAGCTAAGCATAATTCATGGCAAAATATGCTTCACAATAAAGAAACATATCAGACCTCTTTTTTGTTAAAGTATATTGCACTTGAAACTTATTGGTTTTATTTAACCATGGAGACCCTCTATTAATTTCTTTTATCAGAACAACTTATCAATCTTTGGGTTCGCGACGAATTACTTTGGTTTAGACTTTTGAATAGCTGAAAGGAAAATTAAATGTTGATTATCGCAAACAGTTTGAAAGGTGCATTTAAATTACGAAGGTCGTTGATATTATCGTAATACTTGTGGTTTGAATTGCGTGGGAAGAACTTCGAATCAACCATCGTGCAAAACAAAACGCAAAATTAATTGTGTACGATTTGAACTGCTATTGACGGTCGTATTACTGATCCTCGTTACACAAAGCATTTCCTGTATCTCTGACTCGCTAACTGGGTCCCAATTGGGTTGCGATTGATTTCTACGAATGGCCTGGAAGATATCGAGACAACTTAGCAACCGAGGCATTCAACTCAGCCTTGATATCTTTATGATTTGTTTCGACACCATTAAAGAATTACATATATTGTATATATTGTCAGAACTCGCCAAAGGCTCCATTACTAACAAAATTCCTGAACTCGTTTAATAAAATATGGTATGATATGACAACTCATGTCAGATCCTATATGTATCCGATTTTGTTCAACACGGTTCCTATAAGTATAGATGACAAATGAAGATACGAAAAAGTTAATATCGTTTAACATATTGATGGGAATCACACTTCAATGATTAATTATAAAGTTCACTTAAATTGTCAGTTTTGTGACTTCATGTATGTAATTATCTCCAGGTACATGTTTTGCTTGCTTCAAAAGTTGTCTCAGTTATTTCCTTCATTGCATATGTAAGTGAATCGCATTAAAGATTTCAATGCAATTGGTGGTCAGTTCGACAGTAGCTGTATGTCGTTAATAAAACAATTCTGACAATTCAATATCAGTAAATTCACGTAGGCTACCTCGTTGTTTGAAGCAAGTATACTTTCTACGATTGGCAGGAATTATCTGAGATTTAGCTTATACTTTCACAAATCTATATTTGCACGCGATTCATGTCATTAAGTATACGTATCCCGTTGTTTGTACCTAGAGATTAGTGATTTTGTAAGCCAAAGCAATCCCGGGATACGATAATTGACCTTTTACAATTATAACAAGCAATTTTCAATTGCAAAACTTAAGTCGCAAACGCGATTAGTTTTCATTTAACATGTCCCAAATGAAGTAAATGTCGACACACTGCACCGATAAGCAAGTTCGTCGCTGCACCTCAGTTGAATATTTGATGTGATTAACCGTCTTACAAAATAATCGCATTCGATGATAGACATGAAAGCCACCAGAAGCGAAGAAGAAAGTTTTAATTTCACAGTGTCGTATGAAGATTAAACATAGCTTATATGCATTGATTGTGCTAAATGATAAGTTCACAGATTGTGTTTCACACCGATATAGATCATGACTCAAATGCAGTAAATGATAATATTATTGCATGTTCATTGCCTAGCATATCTTGATTAACAACACTATTTATGATTTATTTATTTTTTAATTACAGAGTCATTATTATACATACTAGTATAGATCTATCTAGCATAGTAAAGATCTATCACTATGCGTGATGAGCATAATAAAGATAACAAGTGACATTCGCAGAATGAAAGAACATTGGGCCTAGTGTTTTCAGTCTTAGGCGTACTTCATATTGAAAAAAAGCAACCACATAAATAAATAATAATAATTATCTTTAAAATATTGAATAATAATAATTTATAATAAATATATAACGTTCTTCAGCATGCAATAATTGAAAACAAAAACCATACAAAAAATGCAGTGTTTCTAAAGATATATGAGCTTTTCAAATTATTGTCAACAAAAGCGCATTTTATAAAACAACGTAACCAATTTCTCTTAAACAGTTAGTTAGAATTGCGTTACATTGACACATATGTATACACCCTGAATCACAAATAGTGCCTGAATGAGACGCAGCAACAAATGAATGTGCGACAATTATCAACCATTGTTAGAGAAACTAGTCTCCGTGACTTTTTGGCGCACTTTCACAAACTTTTCGCCATTTCCCACGTGTTGTTCGTGCAAATGCTGTTGTTTGGACTGTTCCGCCCATTCAGGATACTCCGTCCTGGATGGTTGATTTCTATTTTCTGCATTCACCTCAACTGTTTCATTATTCCTGTCATGTTGAATGTCACTCATATAACTCGTAACTCGTGTTGTACTTTTCTCTTGTCTTAATGTAAGACGGACTATTTCTTGGGAATAAGTTTTCTTTGATTCCTGTGGAATGCTTATATGGATGTGTTTCGGTCCTGGGACATTAACACGTGTAATCGACAGCGCTGCAGATCCTTTCACGTGGTAGTTCCCTGTGCTAAACCCATTTCTTAAAGCCATACCATTTGTTTTGTTACTAGGGTCACTTTCACTAAAATGTTCCTCTAATGTTGGTGGTTTACCTTTCTTTGGTAAGACTCCACGCTCTTCATTTTTGATTGAATTGTATGTAGCGGAAGTAGTTGAGCAAGTCTCGTCGTCAGGTGAATCTCGTCCCGAGTCTGAGACTACAGGTAATCGTATAGTGTTTTTAGAGTGGCTGTTGCTATTCATAGCTACCTCTTTCACGTCGACCTTTGGCGGGGTAAAAGTGGCTCGGTTGAGCACGTGACGATGAAGAACTTGCGCAGTGCCGTTTTCGCGCGATCGACGACTGAGAATAGTTCGCGGCGTTTCGACGGAAGAACCTCTAGGGCTCTGCACATCGGATTTAACACGCAGTTTTTCAAATGCGTGCGGAGTCACGCCCCTACCAGAAGACATGTTTTGCGATGCTTCGTCGGGTGTCATAGCTAAAAACCGAAAGAGTTTAAACTCCTTCATATGTCTTTGTTTTTCTGAATGACTGTCCCTTAAACGTCGCTCTTTCCGGGATCTCATGCTCATTGAGCTGTGTGTTTGAGATGCTTGATCTTTATGGCGTTTGTCATATGGCATATTCGGCGTACTTTTGATCGACATGA
>VMBQ01010688.1:0-14977 GCA_007657795.1 Dreissena rostriformis | reverse complement strand
TTAAAGGGGCCGTCCAACAGATTGGTAAATTGACAAAATTAAAAAAAGTTGTTTCATATTCGCAAATTTTCGCGTTTGTTATGATATTTTTGAGGAAATAGTAATACTGACCATTTACAATGCTCTTAAATATCCATTATATGCATCTTTTGACGATTTGAAAACCTCAAAATCATAAAGCGTCGTTCGACGCGAAACGATTGAATAATTTGGAAAGTTCTGTTATTGTCGCTATATTTTGTAAAACTACGAGGATTGCTTATATATGGTATAAAATACGGCTATCGTACATACTTGTCAGGATGGCCGAGCGGTCTAATTGGTTTTTACTCCAGGACCCCGATGGTCACTGGTTCAAGCCCTGATGAGGTTTACTTTTTTTTCCCTTTTTAAATTGTATTCTTGTTTTTTAACTGCAGATTTTTAGGTCAAATGTTTGAATTTATCAATATAGAGCATTTAATGACATGCTTCAATACATGCCAAAATCTAGTGGACAGTCCCTTTAAATAATGATCATGAGATCAATAAAGTACTATATGTATTTGCCTCTCACAGTGATCAACATTTTTTTACCAAACTGAATACATGTGTACACGGAATTATACTCTGTCATTGTGACATCTTGGATAATAATATATGTTTTGTAGAAAATTGTGATTATGTGTGGAATCATGAAATTGTTATCACAGGCTTTGAAAGTAAATTAAGAAAACATATTTAATTTCCGGTCATTCTTAAATATTGGATTTTATTTAAAGTTGAAAAGATATTTAAAATGGAGATTTCTATTACGATAGACGAATTTGAAAGTAACCAATCTGTTTTCGTAGACAGTTTAGATATATCTCTAGCTCAACCATGTGTCAACTAAGAGAAACAATGTGTGAAGATGAACTAACTCACAGTTTATCAAAATTCTTGTATTGAAATGGGTCCACATTCTCAATGGTATTGTATACAAATGGGTCTGCTTTTTCAAAAATCTTGTATCAAAACGGGTCACGTTTTAGAAGTCTCAGTGGACTGTGGAACACCCCTTCCCTAAAATTTGGGAAGTTACCACCCCGGGATATTTGACTTAATGGCTTTTTATACTGAATGAAAACAATTTCAACACAAGTGGGACATATTAAATCAAACATTTTATTCAATTTTTTATGTCAACTGCAAACTATAGGCAAATTAATAACATTTCCTTAGTAACAGGCAAATTAGTTACATTTCCTTAGTTACAGACTTATTCTAAGGCACCTCTAGCAACCCTGTTTTGTTCTTATATTTCCTATCAATCTGTTCAGTCATCATTTTAATAAGAAAACACTAAACTTTTGTTATAATTTTGACATAAATCATGTTTTTTTTTTTATACATGTATAGACTAATAAGCACAAACATACTGTGTAAAAGAGAATATTTTCAAAAATATTGTCATTTTCATAACGGGTGTAGCAAATTTGGCTAAATATCGGGTCGCCGTGGTGTAGTGGATATGGTGTCGGCCTAGCGATCGGGAGGTCACAGGTTCAATCCCCACAGTGGGAACGTTCTTTGGATCTACCCCGAAGACACCATAAGTACTGTTTCCCAGGAAATGGACTCGAGAGCGTGTAAAATAAGCCTTAAGCTTTCGATGCAATCGAGCTAAAATAAATATATTTAAACTAATTTGGCTAAATTTTTACTTTATTTGACACTTTATTTTAACCAAACAAAATCTTAAATTCACGTGTTTTGAAACAAATCAACATCAATGTATCTTTAGGTTTTTATTTACTTTGTTGGAAATAAAAAAATAATAATTTAAGTTGTTAGTAGGCTTAAAAGATGTTGAGTACGGTACAATAGATTGTCTGCCACTTAAAAAACTCAAAACAAGTTTGTTCATTAAATTAAAATGTACCCGTACATTTTTGTTGCGTTCAATATTAATCAATCTTTTTTGGTGATCAACTCTTAGGAGCCGATCATAATGGCTACTTACAAAAGGTACATGTATGCAAGAATCTCAAGAACAAGTATGTCCATGAAAAAAAGAAGATTACAAAAGCTAAAATACCTTGAACAGCCCTCTGGGCTACCCATCATGTAAATAATAGAAAGCGATTAGACAGGTCTTGGCAAAATAGAAATCACTGCTTATTCTCGCAGCCCCTAGCCCCTCAAGTTCAAATACAGGCTACAGACACATGAGAGATATACATTAATCACTCACTGACTCCCTGGTTGCTTCAACAACTCCCATGTTCTCTACTGGCAGGTTAGGACCCTCCACCTCCGCCAAACCAACTACCAGTCTGATGGATCTTGCTAACGAGAAACAGTAACTGAATGAAAACAGATGTACTTTTGAAGATGTACCTTTGCAAAATGGAAATATGGCTACAAATATTGTTACGCCTGTAAGAGAATTGGTAGCATTCCCAGCACATTTCACGTAGTAACAGGTTCGATTTCAGTAAGCGTTTGAGAGTGTTTAACGTACCGAAAAACCCGTTATAAATAGGTAATATTGATATAAACCAATATTTTTTTGCATTTGAAGAATAAATAAATGACGCAAACCTCTTTTACAAGTGTTATATGGTGTGCAAAGGGCCCTTAATAACAATCCGGAATATCGCGAAATCTGTATGCAATCTATAGGAAAAGAAGCCAATTTGGTGTTTGTTTGTCTAGGTTTCTTATCTGCTAGACCACGTGATAAAGTTGGCGAAGCGATCATTTTCCAGGCGAGATGTCAATTGTTTGTCTATAAAAACCACCGAGTTTTGTATATTCCAGTTGTCACTTGTGACTGAAATAATCTGAAAAAAGCAAATGAAAGCCTGGGCGTATTTATTCTGAATTCAAACTTTGTTATGCATAGAACTTTGAGCTCTTAACAATTGTTCAACAATTTTCAAAGGGCACCAGAACAAAAGTTTGCTTCCTAAGAGCTAATTATCGTTAGTTAATATTTTATATTAACATAATCATTACATATAAATGATAACATTATCATTCTGATGGGTCAGTGGCCAACTGTTTAGACCCTCATATGGCTATAGTAAAACCTAGTTAACACATTAGAACTAACAATTATTGTCCAATCTTTATGGAACTTGGTCAGAGCATTTTTATGCCCCCGGTAGGGTGTCATATAGCAGTTGAACTGTCAGTTCGTCTGTCCGTCCGTCCGAAAACTTTAACGAAAACTTTAACGTTGGCCATAACTTTTGCAATATTGAAGATAGCAACTTGATATTTGGCATGCATGTGTATCTCATGGAGCTGCACATTTTGATTTTTGAATGGTGAAAGGTCAAGGTCATCCTTCAAGGTCAAAGGTAACAAAATACAATCGAAGGGAAGTAATAAGCTTTAAAAGGGAGATAATTTCTAAACCTGCCAAATGATATATTGAAATTTTATTTTAAAGCGGCGCAATAGGGGGCATTGTATTTCTGACAAACACATCTCTGGTTAATGCAAAGTATAGTTTTAATTATAATTCAAATTATAATTCCTCATTTGAAGAACCTACAGTTTTAAATTCTACTAGTCTCTGCTACTACATGTATCAATGAAATCAACTCTTCTTTACAGATATAGATTTTAAACCAGTAAATGCACCCATTCAACAAAAAGCAGCTAGAAAATGACAACCAGTACAGAAACCACAGAAAAATACACCAGAAGCTACTTCAGCATTTGTTTTTCCCCGGGAAAAAATGTATTACAAGTTCTGGACAAGGTCGTGAAACGTTTTGGACGGTCTGAAGAAACTATTCTGATACATTATGATAACACTACTAATGAAATGCTTTTGTTTCCTGGTATCAATATACAATCATTCTCATTGGAGCCGCTTACAAGCTGTAACAGTTCTCATCATGATGATAGTGGGCATCATATTTTAATGGTGATTCATCAAGGTAATGCAAGTCAATATAAAACTACAGAAACTACCAATTCTAAATTTGAATCGTTGTTAGAAGATTTAAGCAAAGGGTTATCTAAACGAAGCATAAGGAGTCTTAAGGATATGCACATGCCTAACAAACATTCAGAAGGTCAAGGAGCTGTTGGGTATACATTCGCTTCTGAAGTGCCAGAGATCCCGAGGCGAAAAAGGCCCAGAAATACTATTCCAGTGCCTGCTGAACCCAATCACCCAGTTAAGAAGCAGAAACGTGAAAATGATGAAAATATCTTGTCCCTGAAAGAGTGCCGAAGAATAAGAGGTTTTGTGGTGAAAAACTTTAAAAAGCCACATTCTGTCAAATGTACAAAGATTGACAAATCTATTAAAAAGCAACATTCTGTCAAAGGTACAAAGATTGACAAATCTATTAAAAAGCCACATTCTGCCAAAGGTACAAAGATTGACAAATCTATTAAAAAGCCACATTCTGTCAAATGTACAAAGATTAACAAATCTATTAAAAAGCCACATTCTGTCAAAGGTACAAAGATTGACAAATCTATTAAAAAGCCACATTCTGTCAAAGGTACAAAGATTGACAAATCTATTAAAAAGCCACATTCTTTAGGTACAAAGATTGGCAAATCTATTAAAAAGCCACCTTCTGTCAAAGGTAAAAAGATTGACAAATCTGAAACAAATGTTATTGGACCCAATCCTGATAAAAATAGAATAGAAAATAAAGTTCCCTTTAGAGATGTTACCAACAATGGCCAGCAAAATCCAACAACAAGTATTGCAAAACCAGTCCAACAAAAAACAGAATGTGAAAAAAAGAAAACATCCTTCGATAAACACATCAGAAAAATATGCAATAAAGTCAAGAAGAATTCTGCTAAAATGTTTCAATCCAAGAAGGTTACAAAAGTCTTGAGAAAATTGACAGCCCTGCCAGAGGAAATACAACACAATGTCACCATCACAGTTTTTCCAGCAAAAAGATCTGGCAAGTCTGGGCGAAAAAGAAACCAGGGTTCATCCTCGTCACGCCCGAACCCTCAAGTTCCGATACAGGCTAGCGATGCAACAGAGCGGGACAGGTATCGCCCCCTGGTGACCTCCACAACTCCCGTGTTCTCTACAGGCGGACCAGGAGCGCCTACCAACCCAATACCAACAACCAATCTGATGGATCTGGATAACGAGCGGATTTTGCGTGATCGACTTCGAGGTGTGGGAAACACGGTCCAGGTGGCGCCGCGCTATCCAGAGTATGCGGATCAGACTGTGCGGCAGCAGACCTTCGCAAATTGGCCGACATACACGCAACAGCAATCAGCCAGGCTTATCATATTCGGCTTCTACTACACAGGTATATATGTCGAAGAAGGTTTAGTTTTGTTCACTTTGTCTGCTTAATTACATGTGAACATGATTTCAGTGGAAACAATCTTGATGCCTTATTCCTGCGTTGAACTGAAATTATTGGTTATAAACTTAGAAGTTTTATTTTGTTCCTTTTGATGTCAGATTATAATTTTCACCTCATCAATAGCTTTTAATCTAAGACTTTATGTGGATCATTTAAGACAAAAAAATTGTCAAGTATGTTACCTACCGTTGCCGAGTCCAGTTTTCTTTCCTTTTAATGACTGTGAGTCTCTATTACAAGTTATACAAAAGGAACCTGATGTCCATTATAAAATAATGGCATGTCTTTCCAAGTGCCCGTACATGTACAATTATTTGCTGCTGATTGAAGCAGATTTATATCTTTGCCTACTGTATTGCTAACGGCAACTCCCCACTGTCTCAATCTCAAGAATTCAGTGAATTGTAAAAATATTTGTTTTAAATACTTCACTTGCAGAATGTCTTGGTTTTGATCTCAATTGTGGTTGCTGATCTTGATATTAACAATCTGATTTAATTATGTATGCTTTTAAAAGCAATTATGGATTGTTATCAGGTTTGCTGTTTCCAGTTTGATAAGTATATATGTATGTTCACACTTTTAGTAAGACACACTGTTTTGGTGACTAATGTGAATTGTTTTGTTGAAAACATGCGATGTGATTTTGACCACCATTTTTCTATGTTCTAGGCCAGGCCGATCTGGTTCGCTGTTTCCATTGCGGTATTGGCATCAAGGACTGAAGCCCGGGAGACGAACCACTGTTTGAGCATGTGAGGCACTCGCCTAACTGTCCATTCCTGCAACAACTCCTTGGTGATGAACTACTGGGAACTTACAGGGTAGGCAACACACAATGTGATAGTTTATTTAAGTTGACATTCTGTCTTAAGTTTCTGGCTTTACAGGGATATTTATATGTACTCTTTTCAGCTTATTCCACACTCACTGCGGTGCTCCTTTTATCTCATCTGAACACAACATGCTCAGGATGAGCTTTTATGATCGCCTTTTGTCCGTTGCTTGTCATCAAACATCTTATCTTTAACCCCTAGGCAAATTTTACCAAAATTGTATTTGGTAATTTGGTGAATATAACAATACAAAAATAAAATTATTCTCCGAAACCACAAGGCTAAAATTTTGAATATTTCTTGGCATTAGATAGTGGTCCTCTACAAAGTTTTATCAAATCATACCACAGGGGTCACAACTGGTATAATGGCCTGATGGTTAAATGGTTAGTAAAGGCTTGTAAAACAAAAAAAGTTTTTGCCATTGTCTGAATGCACATTAATTACATTGGTTAGCAATCTAGTGCCATCTTGTATTTACCTATTCTATAATTATAATTACGCATCAAAATATGGAATTAATCGGGTTGTTTGTCACTAGTCAAATCATTGAAAAACCTTGTGTAGACAAAAGAGGTCACAGTTTCCATCAGATCTTTATGAAACTTTTTCANAATCAGTGGACTTTTCGCGCAAAAAAGTTTGCTAATGAATTTATTTTCCCAATTTCTTGAAAATGCCGATAAAATTTCCAATTCCAAAGCCATGGGCTATCTTCCCAAAAAGTGAAAAAAAAAAACCTTCAAGGTCAACCTTCAAGGTCAAAGGTATTTTTTTTAATTTGTTTTTGTTTTTCATGTGTATCTCATCGACCTGCACATTTTGAGTGGTGAAAAGGTCAAGGTCAATGATGACCTTCAAGGTCAAAGGTCTAAAATACAAAATCCAAGCACCCACAGCCAAGCGTTGGCATCCGCTATGCGGTGCTCTTGTTTTTAAGTTCTACACATTGCAATACAACCATGAAAAAGTAGCTATTCAATTTGGGTTGTTCAGTTCTGTTATCAATAGAAACTTGGATATAATTGTGAATTTGTCCCCACACATTGCTGTACTGTACTGACTAGATGAGATCTTCCAGGACAATTAAATAGTTTAACATATATTTGTAAATGGAAAGACCATTTGAATGATTATATCAAGGCCATTTAACTTCCTTAATTGAAAATGTCTTATTAACTAGATAATTATCAGGTTATAAGACACACATTTGAAAGCAAAATCATTTGGTGTAACTACATGTAGCATAATTCAATGTTTACGATGCACTTATACCAGATGAGTAAACCAGTTGAAACATACATAAATGCGTGAGGCAAATGTAGGATGTATAATATTGTATGATCCTATCTTTGTTAAATGAGATAAAACAATAAAGCAAATTATTCTTCAAAATTATTGACAAAAGTTTCTTTCAAGTTCTTAGAGAATGAGCTTTTAAAATTTCATGAACATTGATTTTGCCACACGTTTTTCTATGTTTCCTGTTTAAACTGGTATAATCAGGTTTTCACATCGACAAAAGTGGAATTTCCAGGTTTGATCCCAGAATTCATTGCCACAACAGTGCATGCTTTTAGGCAGACAATTAATCATTGAATTGAATTCATTTGATGGGAAAAAGGAAGTGGGCTACATTGAGTATTTTGCATTGAACAATAAAAAAGTTGAATTTGTTAAAAAAAAAACAATGTTCATAAGCATGCAACAGTATGACACTTAAGAATAGTTGGAAATGCAAATTAGTTGTTAAAGTAGCTTTTAACCTTTTTCCACTCAAAAGCGAAGCAAAAGTGGCCAAAAACTACCATCATAAAACCAGAACAGCCTGCAAGTAACTAGCAGATTGTTCAGGGTTTTTCTGTTTGCTATTCATCAGTATCTCAGTGTTGGAAATGAAGCCTTTAATACTTGAATCTAGTAAGTAAGAAAAGTCTTTAATTTAATTTGATTTTCTAAGGGACTACAAACGCGTCAAAGTGTGTTTCTGAGTGGTGCAGAGTTAATCATCTTGAGAAAAAAGTGTACCTGAATAACGTATCATTAAGATGTTTTCTTTGCCTGCTTTATTTAAACCAAGTTTATATTGTTATTTAAGATTGTATTGTTTTGTAGGACAACTTGGCTGAGGCTCAACAAAGGAATGAAACTGCAACCTCTCACGGTAGGGTTATCGTAGATTATTAACGAGGTTTGATCTCTAAGTTTAAACCTATTTATTTTTGCATCGAAAGCCTCAGGCTTATTGAAACGCTCTTGAGTCAGTTTCCTGGGATAAGAACAAGTACTTAGTATCTTTGGGGGAGATCTAAAGAACTTACCCATTTGGGATTGAACTAGCTAGACGAACACCGTATCCATTACGCCACAGCAATATCTTGAATGATTCAGTGTTAAGAAATAGTATTTTTCAATTCTTGCACACATAATTTACTTGGAGAGAAAAAAAACTACATATAATAGTTATCCGCACATGTAATAATAAATGTAAAAAAAAAGCTTATTTTGGGAAAGTGTTACTGTTGTGGCTTTTTGAGATATTTTGGTTTTCTTTTTTGATTAATTGGTGAAGCCTGTTCTCTGTGTTTTTATTCAGGGGCCTCCCTCTGTTTTGGGGGATGCAGCCCAAAGCCCTGGGTAGGGGAATGTTTGCAGTTCTCTGGAGTTATGTGCAATTTGGCATGGCTTCTATGTCTGTGATAAAGCCTAAGCCTTTGTGGGGTATATATAGTCACTTTGGTCTAGTTTATAAGTAAACATATAAAAACACTGTTAATTTAAAAAAGATCCCATGGACACAAACTTAGAAATGGAAAAGAACCATACAGGAAGCTTAATATGAATGAAGTTATCATAGCAAGGTGTTTCTCTATACCCTGTCTGAACATTCAGGCTTCAGACGCAAGATGCTTTATATTAATGAAGATATCAAACTCGGGCATTTTTCTCTGCCAGGTCTTAACATCCAGGCTCCACAGACAACGCGACCACGGATTGTACGTCACCCAGATCGGGCTACCATGCCCCAGCGATTGGAGACGTTTTTTGGCTGGCCTCACACGAATGGTCAGCCCCCACAGAGACTGGCAGAGGCGGGACTCTTCTACACAGGTACGAACTTGTAATTTGTTTCCTTGAAACAAGAGGTAGAATATTTTAGTCAGGCTTTCTTAATTTTATGTGGATGTGATTTCTGATCCTTTCAATTGATTTCCTCCAGGTTTTTTACCAGGATCTATAGTTACAATTTGTAAGAAAGTTGTCATTATATATGAAGAATTGCCTTTAAACTCAGCTGTTCGCTAAAACGTATGGTGTCAGGGTGTGTGTGGAACTGTGGATGATCTGTCATGAACTATTCAACTGTCAAAATCCTAAAATTCCAATAGCATGGTGGAAAATTCTAACTATACAGCATCTTTCTATTTCTTCATAAAGTTGTATCTCTCACTATTGGAACCAATGACCAATGTCGATGTTTCATGTGCGATGGGGGTCTACAGCGCTGGGACGGAAATAATGCGCACAAATGACAAAAATGGACTTGTTTAATGTATATTCATAATGTTGAATCTCTGACTATAGGTACCAATGACCTGTGTCGATGTTTCACCTGTGATGGTGGTCTAGAAAACTTTTTGTTGAATGTTTATTCATATTCATAATGTTGTATCTCTGACCATAGGTACCAATGACCTGTGTCGATGTTTCACCTGTGATGGTGGTCTACAGCGCTGGGACAAGGATGATGACCCCTGGTTGGAGCACGCCCGCTGGTTCCCCCACTGCACCTACGTACGGGAAGTGAAGGGCCAGGACTACATTAACCTGGTGCTGGCTGCAGCTGAGCAGGCTATGAGAGAGGACGAGGTAAAACCAGAATGTGGATTTGAGAAAATTGATTGTGAAAATTGACATGAGAGAAGATGAAGTAAAAGAGGGCTTTTGATTCGCTAATCGCTTGAAGTCGCTCTAAAATCAAAAGGTTGTTGTGTTCTCTTAGAAGTTATGAGTAAAAACTGTCAGTTTAATAGAGTGCAATATTAATATGTGATGCACCGTTTAAACATCCATATTATGTCTTGATCTTTAAGTTGCTGAGAGCTCAATTATTATGCCCCCCTTCGAAAAAGAGGGGGTATATTGTTTTGCACATGTCGGTAGGTCGGTCCGTCCGTCCGTCGATACATCCACCAGATGGTTTCCGGATGATAACTCAAGAACGCTTAGGCCTAGGATCATGAAACTTCATAGGTACATTGATCATGACTGGCAGATGACCCCTATTGATTTTGAGGTCACTAGGTCAAAGGTCAAGGTGACAGTGACTAGAAATAGTAAAATGGTTTCCGGATGATAACTCAAGAACACTTACGCCTAGGATCATGAAACTTCAAAGGTACATTGATCATGACTCGCAGATGACCCCTATTGATTTTCAGGTCACTAGGTCAAAGGTCAAGGTCACAGNATAAATATATAAACAAGCACATGATTTAATGGTAATTGATGCATTTAACTTACTTTAATTAATATTAATATATTTACCTTGCAATGTCCATTTAACTTCCATGCTGTTTCAGTAAACTGTACAGCATGACAAACATAATAAAGCAATATATGCATACGAATCTGATTTTACACAGATTCACTAACATATAAATGAAACCATGTTTGTCTTATCCCATTTTCCAACGATTATCTTGTCAGATGTTTTAACTTTGCGAGTAAACTGAACACTAACAATTTACAAACACTCGTGTACGTGACATACATCCACTGATAAGATTACTCATAAATATGTTGTTGGTATCTAAAACGTGTTATGCATCGTCGATTATCAGAGGCATTTCATCAATCCATTTCTAAATGTATGATCTCCATCGTTAATTCGATCGTTATTTGCCATTTTTGCCGAGTCACAATTTATTTTCTGTATAGTCGGCCATCTTGTTAAAATGATGTAAGCGACAGGTGCGCATAGCAATTTAAAATCGTATAATATGTCCGCTATTATATATTATACGCGATTTGCATTTTGTTTAATTAGTATACGTAACAGTAATTGTTTCAATAATTAATTATCTTAAAGACGATAACGATACAGATTCAACTGGTATAATTTTTTTTAAATTTAACTACGCGTAAAAATAAATGTTTTGATATAACTGAATTATGCATAAAATGCACAATTTCCACATGAATAACATCAAGGTTTTCATCAAGTCTCCAAAGTAACTGTGCATGATTTTATCGTGGAGGAATACACATTACAGACTGATAAGTGTAACAAAGCCACTGAAATTACAATTGATATTGACACATGGTTATTTACGCATGAAGAATTCACAACTGCGCGAATCTTCGCTGATAATAGTCGGCTTAGAAGCTTGGTTAAGAGGCACTTAAGATGTCATCAATAAGGTCGCACGGCGTAAAACAGCGGGTGCTCATGAAAGGGCAGGGCGGCGGCCTTTGAAAAGGGCAGCGCAGCGCTGATTGGCTTTGAAAGGGGGCAGCGGGGCGCTACAAAAAGGGGCACGCGCCGCGCTTAAATGGCCTGGATAAAACACTAACAGTACATTGATCATGACTGGCAGATGACCCCTATTGATATTTAGGTCACTAGGCCAAAGGTCAAGATCACAGTGACTGGACACAGTAAAATGGTTTTCAGATGATAACTCAAGAAGGCTTATGCGTAGGATAATGAAACTCTAAGGTACATTGATCATGACTCTCTGATAACCCCTATTTTCAGGTCACTAGGTCAAGGTCACGGTGACTCGAACCAGTAAAATGGTTTCCGGATGATACCTCAAGAACGCGTACGCCTAGGATCATGAAACTTAATATGTACATTGATCATGACTGGAAGGTGACCCCTAGTAATTCTCAGGTCACTAGATCAAAGGTCACAGTGACTCGAAACAGTAAAATGGTTTCGTAATGATAACTCAAGAATAATTAGGCGTAGGATCATGAAACNTGATCTGTAGTTTGTTATCTTTTCATATTTTTTAAACTGCTTACCCAAAACATGGATTTGATACAAATTGCTTCTGTTTTGCTTGTCTCTTAACATCCTTTTTTCAATGTCACCCTTATGTTTTTGATAGCCAAAATATATATTTTTATGCGCTTCCTCAACTCTTCAGTGGCATTATGTATTTTGAAATGTTATGCAATAAGAGCAGAAGTTTCATTCCATTATTCCATTATTTGTACTAAACCCTAGATGCCATAGTCAATACATATGGCTGAGCATTGGTCCCCCTCCCCTTACACACACTTTTTAACGAATGTAGCTTGATGATGGTTGATGTTAAGAGCAACTGTTTGACAAAAACAACCAGTTATGTAAATCAGTTTTGAGACTACTTTATTATTGTGACTGTTTGCCAGCATTAATTTTAGTGACACGTGTAAAATGATTAACGTACACGTGTTATGTCAATTGGTACAGAACTGTATGTAAGCTTAAACTGGACTTTGAGCAAATTATCAGATTAGAATTAAATTGTTTTGTTGTGAAAATCGAATATATCAGCAAAATCTGGACATAATTACTAGGCATGCATATTTCTGCTCTCAAACAGAATGCGTTTTCACAAGCGGAGTGTCGTTTTTTTTACGTTATTTAAATCAGCATGATAACATGTTATTGACTTGTCTTGAACTCATTAAAGCATTTAGGTATTATGCATTCAAAACTTTAATTGACATGTTGTTTATATAAAAAACTAGACAATTATTAAAAGACATGCCTTGATATAATACTCAAAGATGACTTAAAGGAGAAGAAAGTTGACGCATGATGTGAACATTAGGTGCCAACTTTTAGCCTCCATACTGTAGAGATGCAATGATCAAGCCTTATAGTGTATAACTTCTGTTGCATTTAACTGTAAAATGGCGCATCAAAGGCTATTGTCACATAGGAATTTCCTGAACCTTGTGAATAGTACTTCTTTAAGGGAATTAACTCAAACAGTGTATTAAGTTTTAACAATATGATTAAATAACAAAATGTACATAAAAATTTACAATGTTCGATCACGGAGTTCCGTAAGTTTCTATCTCTCAGTGTTTAAATTTCATTTCTTAAATACACTTTTTATCTTGACATGTACTAACTGGTTTATAACCTGTGAATAACAATTGTATTAGTCTAAGAATGGCATGATCAACACATATGGCATGGATTAAAATGGCAGAATGATTATTAATAAAAATCATACAAACTGTGAACAAACTATCAGATTATAATATGATTATAATATAATATATGCCAGTCATGTTTCTGAGCATTAAATTCTGTCAAAATTCTAGATGTATTAATGTGACTTTAAACAAAACTAAACAGGTCAAAATATGTCTTTGTCACACTTTCTTGAACACACTGTCTCACTCCTTTTTTATTGCAAAACTTTATCAGTCTTACAATTATTCTACCATTCATTTGTTTCCACAGCACTTGGGTCCTCATTTCAGATGACAATTACAACTTAAGCTTGTCATTTAAGACTGAATTAAGTTCAGTGTGCTTTTAAAGTCTGCACTGCAGCCTGAGAGTGTAAATCGTCCTGTTAATTCCCTTATAACATTTATGTATTATACATATTTGAATGATAACAGAAAATTAGCATGATACTTCTTTCTTTAATTAAATCAAAGGGAAATTGTATCATACCGTATGGTCGCTGTGGTGCAGTTTATATTGTTCAGTATATGATACTATGCTTTTTTATGTCACACTTAATAAAAATGTATTTTAAAAATATCGAGCTTTCATCTGATTTATTCTTCTTCCTAGCATACAACGATAAAAGCTCCTACACAAGCCACAGATGCCACAGAGAGGGACAGGAATCACCCCTTGGTAACCTCTTTAACTGTGTTGGCGTCTGGTGGGCTAGGACCCTCAACCTCCACAATGCCCACAACTAGTCGGACTTATACCGGGACTTCGCAAGATCCACTCAGAGGTAAGGGCACCCAAGTTCAGTCGACCAAATACCTACTGTATAAGAGTCAGAATGCCTGCCGAAAGTCTTTTGCGAACGCTCCATTAAGTAACAATGGCCCAGGTGGTTAAGCTTTAAAAAAATAACGTAATCAGTCAGCCAAGTAAAACGCAATTTCACATTATGGTCCATTGCGATTTGAATTTGTTTTATACTGCCAACATAATTGCTCAGAATAATTTGCTCCTTTGAACAACATGGGCAACAAGGGACGGACCGATTTTATTATGAACCTTTATTATTAATTTTGAATGCTCCTCATGTTAGCAACCACTATTTGGGATTCAAAATAATTTTTGGAAGTGATTCTCTAGAAATGATACTTAATTAGTTGCACACCGTTTTAAACATTGCCAACATTTTAGTCACTTGATTGTCAAATAATATCTCAAGGAGTGGGAACATTTAACTATTTTTCAGAAAAATAAAATAGAAAATAAGGAAGGATATTCTCTTCCTTGTTGTTATGTGTAATATATGGTTATATGTGGTTTGATTTTGAAATAATTTCAAAAAAATGTTCCTTGTTTGTTTAAAATTGCCTGCCTGTAGGCTATATCTTTTTTCTCCAAAATGGCTGTATATGAAATTTTGAAACAATTCACAGTTATCAGAAACTATTATTTTGGAAGTTGTCAGCGGAAAAAACCATAAATGATGTTGAAGTGGTTCTCTCTACCAAAGACATTATCTCCTTACTTCATATTGCATGGAAGCGATACATCACCGTTTGTTTGAAATTATTCCGATTTTCAACAATACATGTGTATGTTAG
>VMBQ01010687.1:0-25816 GCA_007657795.1 Dreissena rostriformis | reverse complement strand
TTCGTATCTTTGTTTTTGTACTCCCCCTTAAGAGGAGTTAGGTTGAATTTCCCTTGAGGACAATGGGCCGCTCTCGGCTGCCAGTAACAAGTTTTGTGTCTCGCGTAATTTAAAAAAGTGGTGCTGCTAGATAAATGAAACTTAAAAAGCAGATCAACTATCATATAAACGCTGGCACCTTATGTTTTTATTCGGTGAGTTCGACATAACCGGATAAAACCGGACATAACCGGATCCTTCAACTGGATAACTTCAATCCTGTATTGGATATACACTGTTAAATTACTCAAATACTCTGGCAGAATATATGAAGTGATGTATATGTATAAGTTCAAATGATAGCAATTGACAGTCATGGTTGGTAAATCTCCATTGAGTATAATATTTCACAAAGACGGCATGTAATAAATAGAGGATATTTGTTCATGTCAGTGTAAGATCGTTTGTTAATTCACGAGTGATCATAGAAAATATATTATCACGAGTGGCGCAGCCACAAGTGAACATATTATTTTTCTATGATCACGAGTGAAATAACANATTCGAGTCGAAGCTGCAGGTTAAAGTGGCACTTTCCCCGCTGATTCATGTATTTGTCACCATATTAGAGGTTTCGAATATTATTTCAGGCATTACTGATCTGATTCATTAAACATTTTATCAGAAAGATTGCATCGAATGGTACACAAATATTTAAGGGGCATATCGACGGACTGGCGATGGGCAGGAACTTTGATTAATTTTTTTCTATCACTTTGATAACGCCATTTTCAATAGTGAGTTGCTGATGTTGTTCATCTATGTTTTAAAGAGTAATACCAGCATATATTTTTGTCCGATAACCTTATTTGCTAGTTGTTTCATCTAAGGTAAGTTCTCTAATTTTTATTTTTTCTACGTAATGGCTAGTTGTGTTATAGATTAGTATTTCTTTCAGGCATTTAAAGGATAATGTACAATAATAACATCTGTAGATTTCCATTATCTTCTGTTTTACCTGAAAATAAAACAAAGTGATTTGTTTTATGATGATTGTTTAACAATGTGCTAAAATGCTTATGTTGTCAGCAATTGAATAAATCTCGAAATATTTTACAAGAGTGTTCATTTTACAAAGATCTTTACATAAAGGCATCTTGCAGTTTGGTCATTATCCATCGACTTCCTAATGTTAGTTTGGAATTATCCATACACTACTTAGGTCATTATTCAATTTGTATATTATTGTCCCAAACAAATTCGAATATATTGCGTTTTCGAGCATTTACGCCAATCATTTTTTTTACATACATATATGAAAGGTTAATTCATAAGTCCAGGCATTCAAACATTAAAAACATTCGTTTATAATTGTTTTTGGCCTAAAACTTTCGACAATTTCATTTACTGTTTCCAGGTTTTCAAACATATTCATTCTATTTCGACGTAATTGTTTTTGATTGTAATGGGTTTATTAGCGCATTGTATCCGGCAAATAACATTTCATCAAAAAGAAACGTTTATTAAGTCACAAATTACCTTAACTAAACGTGTTCTTACAAATAAATGACTGGAGTCTTTATTTCTGTCGCCATTTTTTTCTTCCGTTTGAATTATCCTATTCAGTTTGGATTATCGACGTACTTGGGATCTACTGTATCCTGTTGAACAGTACATTAGACGGCTTTATGAATAAATTAGATGCCCAAAACTTACCTTCATACATCGATGTTATGAAGAAAAGAGCGTTTCAATTCTTATAATTACAATTATTATCTTGATTGTGCATATGTTTTCAATGGTTTTGGCTAAAAAGACAATATAATTTGGGATTTATTCGCGCATGAATTTAGTAAGCGCCTCCTTTTCCAATACACAGTATCGACCGTGTACATGTCGCACATGGCATAGCAATATCGAAGTAGTCCCACGCTCGATTTCCTCGTGCGCCGCGTGGAGGAAAATCGCTTCATCGAAAAATAAAGCCCAGTCACATGATATACTCTTGCCAATCACTATTATGTAAAATAGTGAAACCAAGGGCAATTGTTATTATATATATATATCCTTCTTTCCTATTGTTTCATCCATTCCTATAGATTCATCCACCCCTGTATATTGGATAAAAATAGGACGTCAGTTATCTGTATTGGGGCAGTTCTGTCACAAAAAATTTCCTTTGTTGTCGAAATAATGAGGGGAAATACATTTTGTGTAAAAAAAATGATTTATATGAAAATTGCTACACACAGTTTGTAAAAACCAATGATAATGCACAATCTTAATTTCAAATCATGAACGGTTGTGTGTTTGCCAGGTAATGAAAGCTTCTTTTGAAGTATATCAAAATTGCTTGAAAATTTAGATGTTTTCTTATCAAAATGGAGACTGAACAGAATGATAGGAAAGACCTGACAAATTCATGGTTGCTAGGGTTCCATACTTAAATCTACAAAAAACATTATCTATGCATCTACTGACTTTAATTTATAAGGAAACAGACTAAACTTCAATAAAAACGCGTCATTCTTGTTTTAATTGTATGCATTTATAATATATAATCTGTTAATGTGTTAAGTGGATGAATATACAGGAAAAGAGGCCATATATATTTAGGGAAAACACATTAGCCCCCAGGGAGGGGCTAATTTTGACCCCATGTCAATAATTTGAACAATCTTTGTAGAGGCCCAATAAACGATGTTTAAACCAAATATCTGAGCTCTAATCTAAGCCATGTGGTTTTAGAGAAGATTTTTGAAGATTTTACTACATACATACAGGGGAAAAACATTGGGCCCCATGGCGGGGCTCATTTGGCCCCAGGCTCGTAATTTGAACAATCTTTGTAGAGGCCCACTAGACAATGTTTCATTCCAAATATCTAAGCTCTAAGCTTTGTGGTTTGAGAGATTTTTTAAACTTTAATTTAAAAAAAAAATCTATTTACAGCTCTGGTGAACTGCTTATGCAATGAATCATAGCGAATTTAACAACTTTGAGAGATTCACCCCAGAATCATTCCTGTGAAGTTTCATTAAATTCTGCTCATCGGTTCCAAAGGAAAAACCGTTTGAAGTAAAAAGTTAACTCGCGCACATTACACACGCAGAGACAGACGACAAACAACACTGTATCCTAAAAGCTCCCCATGAGCGCTATGTGCTCAGGAGAGCTAAAAATAAAATACAATGCGGGGAATCGCGTGGTCAGAATTAAGAAAAATGACCGCCGATGCCTCGATTCGATGGAGAAATCGAGTTTTCAAACAGGTACATCTTCCTTATTACATACTTGTTTTTAATCGGATGACGCCTATCATAGGGCCAGCCGGAAGCGGTTTCAGCGAGTATCAACCGTTTTCCTCTGGTTGGGCTGAGAGTGGAGATGAGTCATGGAATATTTCGCGATTTCCTGAACCGTCAATTGAAATTGAACACGGACTAACAATTATATCACTTTGTTCACACTAATAAGAACTGTTTAAGTACCAGTTGTTCATGTGGACGCATTTTGGTTGACAAAAAATGAATAAATCGATTGCTCATTGCGGTTTTTTCAAGGTAAAGTTGAGTTTCGATTGGTTTTGACGATTGATATTGAGCACGCACATGGCCCTTATACGCGGACAACTTCTTGAACAACCTGATATTGAGCACGCACATGTCAAGGAATACCGTTTTTCCGCCCAATAAGTCTAAAACAACCTCGCATTGGCATGTTCTGGTACATGTAGCGATACATATATAATGTAAAGGCACCGTAAATGTAAGTTTCGTATACGAAATTGGCTATGTGAATCATTAAAATTGTATTTTCAATAGGAATTTTATTGCTAGCCTGTTTCGGTTCAGCTGCATTTTGTTATGGCTTGCGAGTATTTGAAAATGTTGTTTTCCTCCAGACAGTGTTATTAATTATTTTTTTGGACTGCTGTTTTTTGCTTGAAGAAATCCCTTCAGGATATTGTCATTTAAGTGCATGTTCAATTGTTTTCAGAACAATTTCTAATGCTAAAGGGACAAGTACATACAAAGACAGGCTAACATTTTACCCGATGACCAAACAGTTTGAGACATGAACATGAAGTATGAATATGATTTGGCATTGGGAATGTATTTAAACAACTTGAAAATGTATTTTATTTCCTACAGATTGTGTAATGTGTTTTAAGCTTTCAGAGATCAATTCATCAAGTATTTTTGTAAACAAATATATTTTTTCATGTGAATAACACATTTGATGATGTAATTTTGTAGCATTTTTCGTCCCAGATAAGTATTATCAAGAATATTTGTATTGAAATGATAGTGTTGCATTGGTCTCTTTTGTGTGGCATTGGTTTATTTAATGTACTCGTTTTACATGAGCAGGATAGAGGACAGACTGTACATATAACCTCGAAGCGGGCATGAAATTGTGTCTTTGTGTCGTATGAACGAATCTGCACTATAACTAAATTTAGATTCACATCGTACATGCATGATATACATGCTGGCGAATTCGACCATACAGACATTTTCAGAATTTAAATATCTGGCTTATTTCGCATTTTTTCGACACATGTTCTTCTTAACTTTTATTTCAATTTATATTGAAATACATGTGTATGTATAATAAGTTTTTTTACACATTTTATATAAATTCATAAATATTTGACAAAATCGTGCATACTCCCTTTAATCCTATTACATGTACTTTGATTGCATAAACTTCAGCTCTTTATTTTTACCTTTTAAGAGCATGATTTTCCAATCACTATTTAAAAAAAAATGTTCCAATATCATGTCCGATTGTTGAGTGTATTCTGTAATTCCTGTGTCCAGTATGGAAAGTGTTTGTATGACCACTCTAGATAATGTTTCGTTTGCAGCATTGATGATGTCTGTGTTTAAGTATCGCACTATGCTGTTTATGTTTCTTCCTTCTGTGACAAGGTCTTGCGTCAGTTCGTGGGTCCAGATGCTAAATGCACCAAATTTTGCTTTCTTGTAATTCCATCGTGGGAGTGGGAGCTGGAAGACAAGTTGGAGGTGGGGTTTCCACAGAGATTAATTAGGACTGGTGTATGGTCACTTCCTCCTAACTGAAACCCAGCAGTTCTTCTGATATTCCTGTGCATATCCTCCATGCACAAGGCGAGTTGTGTGGTGGTAGCATATTGCCAGCGACGGGAATATAATTAGGGCTCGCCAGTGGGGCCGTTGACAATTATCAGATGTGTCTCGTATTGACGCGCTTCTGTCTCTTTTGCCCTCTTGTCAATGTTGTTATATATCGCAAACTATGGGACTTGCAGTTTAAGTCTCCGGCGTTGAGGAAGCCAACGGGACCAGGATGCTGTCTAGTGATGCATACTTGTCATAAGGACAGAGGATTATCAGCTCAAGTGTGCTATCCTTGGCTGTTATCTTGATGTACTTCTGCCTCCTCCATGAACTTAATTTGACGCTGGCGGTAATGTTGTTTCTAACCAGGGTCATCACTCCGGCCTTCTTCAGTCCATGACGATCGCTTCTAAACCCCTGGTTCTCTCAGGTCTTGATGCGCTTCCCCTTTTGCAGGATTGTGTCCTGTGTTCCGCAGATGATGGTGCTGTGTTCACGCAGAAAATTTGCTAACTCTTGTGTCCTCTCTCTGTATTTCAAAGCATGATATTAATACTGGGTTCTCTTTATTTCTGATTTTCGGTCAGTAAATCTCCTGACCCGTTTCCTGGGTCCACATGGCGTGTTCAAATGATCACGGAGCCCGGCACTGCACTTGCGTGGTGGAAATTCATTCGGCGAGCACCGTTCTCGTTGACTTCAAGTCTTAGTGTCATGTTTGGCTGTGTTGCGTGGCAGCATGGGTCGTTAGAGTCAGCCGCAATCTGGTACCCTGTCTTCAGGACTTGGGCCCTCAGCTCATGGTCAAAGGACCTACCCCGTGATCACAGACAACGAGTGTTTTACAAGGATTCATACACTGAGGCTAGATGAAATAACATACTTCTTAATCGCATGGTGATCATGTCGTGGTACATATGGGTATTTCCTGTGGGGTTGATATTGCCAATCCTCGGTCAGCTGCTGGAGCGTGCGCATCGCGACCGGGGCGAGAGTCACCCGCAGAAGATTTTCTTGAAGACTTGTCGGATAGGGGAACTTCTGCGAGCGGCTCTGCTAATCCAGCTAATGTCCTTTTAAGGACAACCAGGCATGAATTGTCTTTTAATTGTCTACCAGCGCACATTGAGGTCTCGTTGGCCATCGTGCGCTGGTCTATTTGGATCTAAATTATCTCTTTGGCGAATACCCGGGCAACCGGGGTAAATTTGACCTAATTTGGCTCATTTTAAATATTTCCTCCTGAAAGGTCACATGGGCAGGTCTTTACCATTGAACTCGTGAAGAGGCGGAAAGGACCTGTAACTAAACTCTTACTTTAAAAAAAAGTTGATAGTGCCAACCTTACATTACCCCGCAAGTAGTGTCTGTGGCAGGTAATGAAGACTAAAAGTGGGTTTCTGTCAACAGTCGAATCAAAACGCTGCAAGCGTAGCGAGACTGGGAAAAGTAAAACAAACAAGAGAAACTTAACGCACGTGATCGTAATAATTATTTTAATGATAAGAAACAATTATAAGAATGCTATCAAAGCCAGTGCTCCAGCTAGGATTTGAAAAGGGTAGGAGGGCTTTTTTGTCAAAAGGGCATTTTCAAGCGCGGTATTTTTAAAAAGGGCACTTTCGAGCCCGCGGTCGTATCCGGAATGCTCCAAGCATGTTGCTTATTAATTTTTATATTCAATATTAATAATTCTTAGAATATTTTATTTTCATTTGTATTAAACCATGGAAATAAAATGTCTGCAATAATAATTTAATCAGAGATTTATAAATTATGATATGTCTCATTTTTTTAAATAAAAGGGCAGGGTGGGGCCTAGGAAGGGCAGGGGGGCTCCGGAAGGGCAGGGGGGAGCCCCCTTTCATTTAGGCCTATCTGGAGCACTGAAAGGTCTGTAATACAATTTCTAAATAAATATAATACTTTACTAATTATTATACACTATAGAAAAGCAACGGGTCACACACATAATTTGTCTTACCCATAGTGCGTCTAATCCAATTCTGTGTAAAATAAAGTTTATGTTAGCGTTACCGATCGCCAAAATCGCCATTGGCTATTACAATTCCTGTGTGGCGATCAAAAATGATATTTTCATAAAATTGGCGATTGAAAAAATGGACCCTCCGATTTTCAAATGCACTCTCTAAATTCCTGTTTTTAGGCCGTATAAATTGCCAGATACATCGACATGAATACACAGATAACACCCTTACCGGTACATGACTGGAGCATATTATGTCACCACATTGTGTACAAACAAGCCCCGAGGGCATTGTTTGTTATCAGATCACTAATTAGCCTTTTTGCAGACGATAGTAACATGCTGTGAAAGATTATCGCTGAGGTCACGCTTGGTTAGGCACAATCACACTCAATTGAAATCAAAATCAGCACTATTATTTTTTGAACTTCTGAATTCTTTAATTATGATTTTGTTTTCAAAATAATAATTTTAATTCAAACTACCAATTAACATTTGAAAATTAATCATCTTTTTTTTAAATGCGAATATGCGGTTTATTTTAATTCCGTAACAAAACAGCATGGTAAAATGTGTTTGGATTTGATGTCTGAACTTAAAAACACTGTCTGTCCACAATCATGATGAATTTTAACATGAATAGGGGCAGTTGTTATTTCCACAAATAAACATTTTGCTTTGAAGGAGGATTTATCACTCTGCAAGTAAATTGTATTTTTGATATTGTCATATATTTTCGCGACCCGACAGTTTTTGTCAACAATGTTAAAATTAATAAATGAGTTAAAATAGTGTTGTAAAATAAATATATGCTATTAGTAACAATAATAATTTTACAGTTTAATCCCCAGAATGGTGTTTATGCTACTTCATGGTGACATGGATGTTTGTTTGGACGTAAAATGTGTCAATATAAATTGTTGTTATAATTAATAACACTGTGGACAAACATTGGCTAACAAGTTATATTAAGCAACGAATTTTAGCGGAGACAACTATTTTTGATCAAGTGACACCCCTGGTACCTGAAAGATTAACATGCATTTCAATGATGATATGTGATGAAATATCAAAATCCCCTCCCCCAGAAATAAATATGATATCTACATATCTCCAATGCGCGTGGTCGGATGCTAGCCCAAATCAGTTATGACATTGGCTACTAAGATTTTTTCCTTAGCGCCAATGTAAAAATAAATAAAACTTGTTTCAAATTAATGTCAGTGAATTGTATCACATGCGCTTTGATAGATTAATACGAAGCATTAACATAATTGATACATATTTAATTACATTTAAAACTGTCTAATTCTAGAAGCACAATACTTCAAAAACTTGTCTGCCAACACCACTCGGGAATGGAGTGGATTGCTCCGCTTTACACGTGTATAAAGGACGCTGGTTGCAGCGTTGTTGACTTTGTACTATGCAGCGATATGCCCGAAATGATGACAAATGTTACACAATTCTCAATATCAGATCCGAGCATAGAATCAGAACAATACAATTTTCCTTTAAAACTGAAAACAGAAATACGGAATTAAAAATAAACAGTGAAAATGAACCAAGCAACTTATAATATGGAGCCCATACACCAAGCACGTTCTTAGACAGTTCGACCACGTTTTGAAGAAAATGCAGAACAGGATGTGAACTTGCTTGAACGTGTAGTTTCGGTCAGAAAAAAAATCTACAATATGATTGAATGACGTTCATACACAGTTCGCGCTACGTGCAGCTCGTTCTTATCCCGTCCTATCCCGTTGCCAGTCCGTCTTTATCCAGTTCAAATCGGGTCAATTGTCCCATTGTCCCCGTTGGTATACCGTTTCCAGTCAGACCGAGCCCTTCCTCACCCAGTTCGATCACGTTCGTACGCAGTTCTTCTGTATTCGTTGTGCAGTGGTAACTCGTTCAAAGGCAGTTCTCACTCCGTCCTACTACGTTCTTAGGACGTAGTTGCAGCCACGTTCTGCACGGCGATTATTAAACCGATTACGTTCCTGCCGGTTCTCATTTATGTTTCACGCTTTGAGCCGACCAGACGTACATTTGTAATGCCTCTGTTTTGTATTGCTGCTTTGCTTCTAACATAAATTGCACGAAACCAACATTTAAAAAATAAATTAACAGCTTCAAGATTGTCCATGTTTCAACTTAATATCACAAATGATGAATTTTAAGACAACGACCTCTATTTATATGCACATTGTCTGAACGTATTGTATTTACCGTTTGAACGTTGTAACAACTGCATTGAACGAGTACAACGTACTTGGAACCTACTGCGAACTCCTTAAAACGAGTACAACGTACTAAGAACTTACTTAGAACTTATAGAACGTGTTGCAAACGTTGTAAGAACTTATCTTTTACTTTCTATTTATTTACACGAAACAAGATCGTACTTGAGACGTAGTGCGGACGGGGTCTGTCTGTCTGAGAACGGATTGGACGGACTAGAAACGGACTCGATCGCTGTGGCATCGTACAGGTAATGTCGGTCCGGTCGCACTACGTTCTGGCACGTTATTAACCCGAACTTAGTACGACCTATCCGTTCTTAGTACGTCCATTCCGTTTCCAGTACGTTGTTACTACGTTTAATTATAGAACGGGATGAACGGAAGAAAATTTTGAGTAGGCTCAAAGTTCTGAAACACCTCCCCCGTTCAACCTCGTTCCAGGCCGTCCACAAAGTTCGAAGACAGTTCGTAACACGTTGCTACTACGATCACTCCGTTCTTACACAGTTCGAGCCAGTTTAGTCACATTTTTCAGAACGTACTTCGAACGGAGTCGGTGTATCGGGGGTATTACCCCAAATAGATCATACTTTTCTATGGGATGAAAATAAAAGATTATTTTGTATCAATAACATTGAATCTGAAGAGATAACGCATAAATTACACAACATAACCTCAAATATAGACACAATTTCACAATCTTCAGAAATTGATGATAATCTTGAATCATTTTGCAACTTTTAAAACAAAACGTGTTCACCATTAAAAAACCAACATCAAACACAGAAATAAATCGAAAAACAAAACAAATAGTTTATATGACAGTGAATGTAAACGAACACAGACAGATTTTACGAAACCTTCAATGATTCTAGATAATTGATAATAGTGACGAAAACAGGAAAATGATGGTGCAAGTCAGATTACAATACAAATCACTCATAAGATCAAAAAAGTTCCAACACGATAGAAAAAAATCATCAGAAAACAAATAAATGCCAGAATAAACCATGCAAAGGACTTCTGGAAACTACTAACAAGCAAATGTTCAAATAACACATCTACAATCATATCACATGATACCTTTGCTAGATATGTTAAAGCAGTAAACTGTCCAGACTCAATATTCTACCAAGCATATGAAGACACTCTTCATTTTAATGAACGATATGTTAAAGGGGAATTCATTATTATGTTTGAAGAACTGAACATCGAAATAAGCAATGGTGAAATACTCAAAGCCTGTAAAGAGTTGAAAAATAATAGATCAGGAGGACCAGGCTACTTCATAAAGGATTTTTTCAAATACGGCATAAATAATCTTCTTAACTACCGAAGTAAATTATTTAATAAGATCTTCAATTGAAACTACTTCCCCCAAACCTGGTCGAACGGTTTCATAATAAAATGTTTACTGATTTGAATTTATTGTGCGTGAATCATCAAAAAAAAATAAAAAAAAATAAAATGCGATACGTCTTCTTTTATTTGTAATAATGAAATGATAATTGTTTTTTAGAAACTCTTTCCAATATTAATATCATATTGATTACTTCTCAAAGACACTATTGTACTTTATAACTCTGGCATTTTAACCTCTGGCATACTTTCCTATGGCATGTTTACCACTTTACTTCTGTTTTTTTACCTATGATATTTTTACCTATAGCGTTTTTTTACCTCTGGCATTTTTACCGTACATCCATTCGCTCGATATTAATATTTATAGGCGGTAGGAACAACAACAACCTGTGATGGCAGATTTAAGCCAATGTAAATAAACGTGTGTATCAATTGCTTACATGAACGATATACATATCAGCTTTTGTCTATAACTTAATTTTTATATAATTATTTAAATAAAGTTGTAATATCAAAGTCCGTAGCCTGAAATAAACTGTGTTTGTGTTCTTTATATTTACTAAAGTGATTTCATTCTTTATTAAATGTTCTTAATAAAATCTAAATGTACGATAAAAATGTTAAACATGAAAAATATGGAGCTTTAAATAAACTAAGATAGTTCCAATAATGTTCTCTACATTGCCTAAACTAAAGATCTATACATATGTATATTTATAGTTCTTTGCCTAAACGTAAACATGTCTTTCTGTAATAAAGTCTAAATTTAAGATAAAAAATAGAAACACGAACAAAATAAGTGATTTTTGTCTTCGTTTATTACGGATATCAATTTTAACCAGACAATGGTCTTGAAAAAAAAACGCATCTGCGATGGAGGCACGAACGCATTCTCTCAGTGGGAGGCGATGTCCCAAGTGTGCATTAAAATCGTTAATTGGTATGCCTGTGACACCACATGTCTGCACATGTGTAGATACCGTTATCAAGATAAGAAATCCCGCGGCACTTTCTTATAGAATGTAAAATGACAATCAAGACCATGCTGAATTGTATTACTCTTAAAAGAATGCAGATGAACCTTGTTTCTGTTAATTACCTAATAACTAATAAAACCATTTATACATAGCACGAACTGTTATGTGATGATCAGATCGATAACAAAAACTATTGTTTTTACTTCCTTGTTTTGTTCTTCAGTGGCGTCTCGTGCGAAATTCATGGGCGGTAATCCGGGAGTTAACGATGTCTGGGGTCGTCTCAATTATAGATAGATAATTTCACAAACATGTCTGTAAATTTCCCCCGAAAAAATGTAATCGTCAAGTTCGAGATACATTAATGTAGGTACCGCCTTTATGTGGTTAGCGTATCTGTGCAGACTGTGACTGAAATGGCAGGGGCCAACAAGAAGAAATTTATAAATTATTAAGAGAATTATTTAGCATTAACCCATTTTTGCCTAGCGTCTAATAAAAAGGTTTTGGTAAACAGCGTAGACCCAGATGAGACGCCGCATGATGCGGCGTCTCATCAGGGTCTGCGCTGTTTGCTTAANTACTACTACTACTACTACTACTACTACTTACTACTGCTACTACTACCACTACTACTTCTACTACTACTACTACTACTACAACTACTGCTACTGCTGCTGCTTCTACTACTACTACTTCTACTACTACTTCTTCTACTACTGCATCTAACTTCTACTAATACTACCATTAATACTACTACTACTACTACTACCACCACCACCACCACTGCTACTGATAAAACAACAACAACAACTGCCACTACAACTACAACAACAACAATTACTACTACTACTACTACTACAACTACTGCTGCTGCTACTGCTACTACTACTACCTTCTACTGCTACTGCTACAACTAATATGCTACTACTACACTACTACCATCACCACTTCTTGTTATTTTATCCTCTGAAAAAGCCTAAGTCTTTTCCATGGTCATCTGCAGATGTTTAAGTACTTTCCAGGCTAAAAAAATTCTATGTTCCACATTCCATGATATCTGGAAATATTGTCCATGGTTATCCAGCCTTATACCAGCATTTTCCATCCTATTTCCATCCTAGTCTGGAAATGGATGGACAAAAAGTCCATGTTTCATGGAAAAAATACCACATTTCAAGAAGGAACTCCTGGAAATTGTTTCAATTTCCAGGGTTTTCCTTGGAATTCCATGTTATACCAGGGATTTCCAGCATAACTTCCATAGTGACCCTGGACAATGTACACTCTGGTGACTCCAAAATAGATGTTGAGATATTTATTTGTAGCTATAATTTTATGGACATTTTTATATTGAAAAATTCTCAGTGTGCTCTCAATAGTTGCTTTATATGGCATGATAAATATGTGTTTCCAAAATTAAGTCCTTGTTCTCGAAAAATGACTTGCCATTTATTTTGGGTTTTGGAGTTTTCTGTAGGGTTTTAAATTTGTAGTGTGTAAAATATTTTGTTTGTTTTCTTTTGTCTTGTCTTGACATAAAAAAAACTATTTGTAACAAAATGCGTGTAGTGAAAATTAATTGAAATGAAATCTTATCGGTTGCCCTGCCCATAGACGTACACAAATTAAAAAAATAAATGTTAACCAGAAATTGTACACCTCCACAACAGTGTACTGACAAGCTCCTAAAACTATTCTTTAAGAAATTACAAACGGTAAATGCTTTCAAAACCTCTACATGTTTGCATGGCTTAACTACATTTGCTAAAAACAAAATTAGAAGTCTAATTGAACATGACCCGTTTATTGTACACAATTATGCAAAAATACCTGTCATTTTGAAATAGTATAACTAATAAAGATGGATACAACTTACACAATTTATTTAATCACTCACATACATATAGTCGGCATCGAGCCTAAATTAAAATTAAGTTTGTTAGCCCTTTAACGACCGACCCACTTTTTCCCCCCCGACCCAAATTTTTTTATTGCAATTTCTGAGAACGTATTTTTTTCTTCTTTTTTTTTCGCCGATTATTAAAGAGCTGACTGCAATATTTATTCGGGCGCGTATCATCCAGACTTACCAAACTCCGTCGGACCTACGGACATGTCCTACACAAACATTCAAATTATTTATCGAATTTTGGCGGAATATGCACTTTGCCAATTGTAAAATATGTAATCGCCCATTAGTTATCCCACATTTGATTGGCCCAACATAATCTCGGCGAAAATCGGGATTATCCGCCGTTGTTCATGGCAGTATGTTCTTCCTTAAGTAAACAAATAAATATCGGTGTTTCCGCTGCAAGTCAATGAGTGTATGCGTCAAGCCAGGTTGGGTACATTTGACCTTCACTCGACCGAGTTAAATTCACAAGTTGGTCGTGGACAGTAATTTTGTTCACGCATTTAAATTTTCTGTATTATAAGACATTCACAACTAAATCCAGTTTGGTCTAGATTGTGTGCCTTCTTTGTACATCACATTCACGCTTGTGTTGTGCGACAAACAATAACCCCACTTGCCAAACATGAAAGGCATGATGCCAGCTGTCATTCACATTCTCAGTAATCATCGGCCAATCAGCGCTCAGGCAGCCGAATACACGCGTCCCCACATGGAGGTGTATACAATAACTATAAATGTCACAGATAAACACTGACCTATCTCAGCGATCGTAGCGCTGTAGATACAGCGTATTAAACGACTTGCTTTAAATGTAGAGAAAACGTGTCCACAATTTTAGAAAATGCAATACCGATTTTTTTAACTGCACTACGAAGTTTTTATTCATTAATCAAATAATAAAGCCCATATGCTTTCCTAGAGGAAGAAATATGGAACGCCATAGCTGTCTTACATTTTAACATTTCTTTCTGTCTTCTTTAGAAGGTGTCTTATTATGTCAAACCGTCGTGATATCTTGTCCATATTTGTTGTTGCCTTGTCAAAACACAGTCCTTTTATGTCAAACCGTCTTGTTATCTTGTCTGAATGTGTTGCTGACTTGTCAAAACACAGTCTTATTATGTCAAACCGTCGTGTTGTCTTGTCCAAATGTGATGTTTACTTGTCAAAACACAGTCTTATTATGTCAAACAGTAATCTTGTCCAAATGTGATGTTGACTTGTCAAAACACAGTCCTATTATGTCAAACAGTCGTGTTATCTTGTCCAAATCTGCTACTGACTTGTCAAAATACAGTCCTATTATGTGGAACCGTCGTGTTATCTTGTCCAAATGTGATGTTGACTTGTCAAAATACAGTCTTATTATGTCAAACAGTCGTGTTATCTTGTCCAAATCTGGTGCCAAATCTGTTTGACATAATTAGACTTTATTTTGACAAGTCAACACCACATATTGACAAAATATCACGACGGTTTGACATAATAAGACACCTTCTAAAGAAGACAGAAAGAAATGTAACAACGTAAGACAGCCATGGCGTTCCATAAAGAAGGATGCAATGTTGTACATGAAGTGTAATTTTCACATGCTTTTAATCAGAACAATGGATTTATATGAAATACATGAGAACTGCGCGCAGTATTGTTTTTGCTAGAATTCGTTAACTTAACGTGAACAATAAAACATTGCAATCTTTTTCAGATCACAAATGTAACTATATGCATTTAAAAATACTTACATGGAATAAATTTAGTTATACCAGGGTATCACATATGGGTAAAAAAAAAAACTGTTTCGAGAAGCCAAACTATGCTTATCCATACCTATATGTATGCATCGATGACCTGCCAGTTATATTGCGAATGCGATCCGTGGATCCAGCAAACCGCGATTAAATGGAACTGAAAACTACTAAGGCCCGAAAAATTAGTGTTATTCCCAATTAAAGGTAAAAATTTTTTTTTTTTTTTTTTTTGTTTTTTGTGTGGAAAATGCAGCATTTTGTTAGTTTCCCTATGCAGCTCTATGACTTGAACCTAGGTTAATATAATATTAACAACTTAAAAACACTTGGTTATCAATTTTTAAGTATTTGGGAGCAAAAAATCAAATACACCAATTTGAGGTTTTCATGACTCGATTTTTCCCAATTTTGAGGTTTTCACGACTCAAATTTCCCAATTGGACCGGTACGGGTACTTTTCCCAATAGGACAAAAAAATCACCGAGATATTATAAACAAATTGTGATTAAGTGACATTCAGCCTGTTGACCTACTTGCCGCGAGAATACCAATATGGCATCACGAACCGCAACAGGGGATACTACTGTGTCTTAACTGTCTTACACCCAGGGGTTTTTATCTGATTTTGGGGAAAGGGCCTGGCCTTTTTCGAGGGGAAAAAAATCAAGCGAAATGCCTGATTATGGGGAAAAATAAGTAAGCCTTAAATAATCAATTTAACATATTTAACTGTCTTTAAACAAATTCAAGGCAACAGATGATTTAATTATGCATTGTTTTTCCACACTGGATCATCAGGTTAACTTCTATAACTAAAGGTAATTTTTTTTTTTTTTTTTTTTTATTTTATTTTTTTAAGGGAAAATCATTTTTTGGGGAAAAATTTCTGTCAGAGGGGAAAAAAACATCTAGGGGAAAGGGCCGAAATTCGGCGGGTCTTTCAGAAGGAAAAAATAACCCTGACACCCAATATAAACATTGTATTTTAATAAAATTAAGATTGGTTTAAGCAGTCTGCAAAACTAACTTTTTCGTCTTCATAGTCAATGTGGCTATGAAACTTTGAAAATGTCATAGTCAGAGGAATTTTTTCATAGCCAGAAAAAAAAAGAATTAATTTACAGTGACACATGAAAGGACAGGGACAGAACTAGACATCGGAGCTTTTAGTTTAAACATTGTTGACGTTACCCAACCTCCGCGCGGAGATATGACTGTAACCAGCATAGCTGGATCAAATATATGTATGCTAGGGAATGGAACGAAAACTCTGCATGGATTTGACCTCATCATACCACCACATTGATATCTGCCTGATATAACGTTGCCTGATATATTTTTTATATCATAGTCAACAGGAAGTTCTTATATCAGTCATGTGTGGAGAATGGTCATATTACTCGGTATAAACAATAAAGTAATCATTTTTAGTAAAATCGAATCAGATTCAACAAAACAAACAATTTGCTACCAAGATGTAATATATTTTAAACACAAAATACAACACAAACAGCAAACAATTATTTTTTACAAATTTTAAGAGCGCGTGCTCATGACATCAATATTAACACGTCAAATGACAAAAGTCATATTCTTTCTCGGTAAAACTGCAGCTTTTTAGCGATTTTTTCATTTATTTCTTTAAAATCAGGGACGTAGAGGTATGATAAACAGAAAAACAGGTTACTGCCTGATCTTTTTGTAATATATCAGGCTCGGAACAAATAAAAATAACGGCTCGGCAAGCCTCGCCGTTATATTATTCTAAGCCTTGCCTGATATATTACAAAAAGATCAAGCAGTAATCTGTTATTCTCTATTGAGCAGAACAATAAACGTGTAATTCTCGGCAGCAAGTATTTACCAGTAAAAATACAAAGCCGGTGCTCATGGGTATCGATCCTAATCATATGAATCAATGATAAACACTGTTACGGTTATTTCGTAATTTCAAAGCTGTTAATAACACACATTCAACTGTTTTACTTAATTTATAATAAACCTCGCACTATTATTCCATTTTTCGGCGCACAATGCAAGTTCATTTTACCAAAAGTATTACAACATTTTAAATACCTGAGCCAGACTTTACACTCTCTAACTTCTAAGGGAGATCACTAATGATAGAAAACTAAGGGAAGTAACCAAATGGTGTCTTTGTAAGAATTTACACCTGAAATGCATAAATTGATTATTTATTGGTTTATTTTCTCGGATTTTTTTTTATCGCAATTTAGGCGATCTATATTCAATTTTTATATCACCAGAGCCGAGATTTCATCTCATTGGCGATCAGGCGTTGGGTTAATTTTGCAGACTGGGTATAGGCGGATAATAAGTTTATTTTTGCAAAGGAGTCAATAATTTATAAAGTTAGCATTTGTTTCAGCTTTTACTTTTATATGTTTAAGTACCCCGAAAATACAGATGACCATTATACAACTTAATATAACATTACCAGATACCATTACCTCAAAAAGCATACCATATTATATGTGTGTCTGATCAAATATTCTTTGATGCTGATTGCGGTTATGTTTACAAGAAGAGATTACAATACTCACCAGATGGTAATATTTCCCACTCCAAAATGTTGGGGTTCATGCACTCTGGCATTTTGTGATGCCCATCTACACAGTTTTGAAAGATTTCTGTCTACTGACAATTTCTGCAACCATATTTAATGAATAATTATTTTGAAGCAGAATCATAGGTAACTTAAACACGTCAGTCATGCCAATACTTTGATAACGGAGTACAACAAAAACCACGCGCGAGAGGTGAGTTCTTCAGCTTTTTTTGCAATTATTTTCTGTTCATTGGGTTTTTAGACACGGAACATTGTTTTGCCCATTAATCGTATAGCAATTCATATTGCGAAGAAAGAAATTCGATGAAAAAAAATTGTGGATTATATGAAAAAAGCAATACAATTCCATCGAAAATCAGCAAGAAGTGGATGATCATTACATATTTTAAAATAGAAAAAAAACTAAGAAATTTTTAATGAACCAGAAATGCAAAATGTTTCTGTTAAATACTGTTATGGTAAGCAGGCAATAATTAACAATTTATGAACTGATGTAAATTAATAACAAATCACCAACAATTTGCTTCATTTTTGTTATCCCTTTGGAATATGAGCATGATTTTGTTTTTGATGGCATATTCAATTAAGACGCGACGTCTTGGGGATTTAAATTGACCATTTAAGAGTGAAGTTTCAATTTATTTTTATGCCCCCGAAGGTGGGCATATAGTTATCGCACTGTCCGTCTGTTTGACTGTCTGTCCTTCTGTCTGTCCGTCAGAAATTACATCACAGTTAATTGCGTTTAGGTTTTGCGTTTAGGTTTTGACAAATGTTCATAACTTCTACGTTGCTTCACATGTAACCTTCAAATTTGGTATGAATGTGTATCTCATGGAGCTGCACATTTTGACATGTGGTGAAAGGTCAAGGTCAAGGTCATCCTTTAAGGTCAAAGGTAAAAAAAATAAATCAAAGCCGCGCAGTAGGGGGCATTGTGTTTCTGACAAACACATCTCTTGTTCTTAAATCGATTGTAACTTTGAAGCTTTCAGTGTTTTTTTCACCATTTTTGGAATAGGGCCGGGTCCCTTTGGATTGGAAAAAAATGCGGCATTTTGACTAAAATTGGGAAATAAGTGTTGCTGTTGTTTTGCGAACAAATGCTTCAAAATTTAGAAAAAAGTGTTTTCAATTTTATATTTACTAAGGTTCAACTAATAGAGCTGGATTGGAGATGAACTAAATTCATTCAATTTTTTTTATTTTTTTTTGGAAACCCTCAATTGGGAATATTTAGATCCCATTTGGAAAAAAAAAAATACTTTTTAGAAGACTATAAGAGTTCCAGATTTGTTGAGAATCTCCGTTATCCGATGTGTCCATTATCGGGAATCAAAGTGTCATGCATACCACCTATTAAAACTTGCTCTATCTTTGTTCATATTTCATTGAATACTATCAAAATTTCAGTAATGGAAGCACAGTATTCACTCTACATTCTGGAATAGCAAACATCTTGATAAGAATAGTAACAATATAAATAGACGCATTTCAAGTAGAAGATAAAACTGGGATATCAGAGTGGCAAATTTTTTGAGAGTCGCCATTATCCGACATGCACTTTATCAGGAATCAAAGTGTCTACAACATCATGCATACCACCATTGAGTACTATCAAAATTTCAGTAGTTGAAGCACAGTACTTACTCTACATTCTTGAATATCAAACTCTGTATTGCAATATTTCTAAGTATGTTTATTTTGTTGAAATGTGTACTTATCATCCAGTTTATGCTGTTTTCCGATGGAATTTTCTCATATTTTGGCAAAAAACGACCATTCTTCCTTAAAATTCTTCCTTGACAATAAACAAGGATATACCATTTATGAACTTTACCATGAACTGTGTCTTAAAAACTAATATTAAGGATATAAATTTTAAACAAAAATGAGGAACTTATATTTTGCGCATGGATTTTGTTTTTCTTTGTTATTTAAGTGTCATCCATTTTTCAAGTATCCGCAGGACCAGCATGTTAAAAGTATATCGGAATCCAACGATAATCTGAAAATCTGATACACTTGCAATATGTTGTGATTCATTCAAGTATTAAACTCATTTCTAATAATTTATAGAATAATGTTCAGACCTGACTGAAAAAGAAATTGATGCACTTTGTTAACACATAATGTTCATTTAAATAAGGAGGAAATATCAGGTTTTACATTTAAGAAGTTTCAATTGGTTGTAAATGTTGTTTCAAGTTCAATAATTCTGAGGGTAAAAATGTACTTCCGCACCGCTTGTCAATTTTCTTCCTGTAACAACAGCATTATGTAAAAAAAAACTGTTGCATGACAAATTAAATCTGCAATGACAGTTTTAGAGGAACATATAATTTGTGAGTAAGTGATATAAATATCCATTTAGTAATTAAAAATATCTGCTGATAAAAGTGTAAACTTATGTAAATGTGTTGATATTACGCTGCTCCCATTCACTAGGACCTTGAAGAAAAATACTATAAATATAATTATACAATGGATGCAACTGCAATTCCTGCACAACACCATGGGGTGAACAATAGCGAAAAATGTGCTTCCAAAAGCAATAAATACACCAAGTGAACTGAAAAACAACACCCAAGACATAATTATATCTGTCAGAAAATTATATACTTGCTGATTATGTTCTAGCTTTTCATTGAATTAAGAAAGTTTCATTCCAAATGTTCAAAAATCCTTACGTGGACACGGGTGTGTAACGCTGAAAACTGAGATTTCTAGTTATAATTTCCTTATTCCTTTGTCATTAAGATCTTTTTTTGTACATATATATATACAAGGGATACAAAATTACTGTCAAAATTCCTGTACAAACACAAGGTGTAAACACAAGCTAAAATTTTGCTTCCAATGGCAATAAATACATCAGATAAACTGAATATCAAAAGCCAAGACATTTATCTTTCACAAAATAACTTTGAAAACTGCAGAAAACATTTAAATAGTTTTGTTTCAAATGAAAATGTCACGAAAAACGGTGTTATTTTCTACAGGGACCTTTAACACAGATACTCTATATACAGAACAGAACAGAATTTTATTACACATAAACTTTACAGTTAATATACACTATAAATTTATACAAGGGACACAAATGTCAAATTCCTTAAATTGTTGCCACATATTTACCCAGACAGACTTAATTGAGTCGTGTACTGAGAAAACTGGACAAAATGCATGTGCGTAAAGTGTCATCCCAGATCAGCCTTTTATGACATTTTACGTTTTAATGAAGTCTCTTCTTAGCAAAAATCCAATTTAGTCGGAAAGTGTCATCCCTGATTAGCTTGTGCGGACTGCACAGGCTAATCTGAAACGACATTTTAAGCACATGCATTATGCCCAGTTTTCACAGTATGCGACTCAATTTTGCTTAAATGGAATAACACTGGGAATGACACTTCACTCACATAATTAAACGCTTTTTTTCCATGACACTCCTAAAGTTTTCTTTAAAAAGGAGCGTAGTGTTTGTAATCTATGTTTTGGTACATTTAAAAGAAACTAATTTGCATTGTTTTAATATTGATAATACAAACAATTGATGTTAAATGATATCAATAATGATGTAATACTATTTCTTTATTGCTAGAGGAATTAAAGGGACTTGTTCACACATTTTCATATTTTTTTTAAATATGTCATGTAACATGTAAATTAACAAATCTATTATGTTTTGAATAGTCTTAACTTATAACAACAGCAAAAAGGTGAAGACAAAATTATTGCCTTCCCCGGGATTCAAACCCAAGCCCTCTTGAAGCAAGAGCAAGTGCGCTATACCACTGCGCCACGCTGGCTTTGATAATTATTCCCGAAATATAAAGGCTATGTTAGAAATACATGTATTTTCCAAATGATCGAGGAAAAGCGTTACAAACACTTGAGTTTTTTTTTTACCAATTTTGAATCATGATGATTATCCATAAATTAATTAATATTTTCAACAATTTTCTTAGTCATGAGTGTTATTAAGATTGTTTACACATAATTATACATTCTTTTTATGCCCCCTTTTAAAAAAAAAAGGGGGTATATTAAAATCGCACCCTTAGTTAGTCCTTTTGCCAGATTAGTTTCCGCTCAATAAGTCAAGCATTTGTCCTCAGATCTTCACCAAACTTCATGAAAATGTGTAAGGAAATAACATATAGGTCAAGTTCGATAATTGGCCAAATTTACCCAGACACTCATGATCTATCGAGTTACGGCCCTTGAATCATGGTATTTTTTTTTCTTGTTTCTGTTCAATAACTTAAGCAAATGTCATAGGATCTTCACCAAACTGCATGAAAATGTGAAAGGCAATAACATCTCGGTCAAGTTGGATAATCGGCCAAATTGACCCAGACACTCCTGAGTCCTTGAATCATTGTAAAATTGTTTTTTTCTCGTTTCCGCTAAATAACTAAAGCAAATTTCTTAGGATCTTCACCAAACTTCATGAAAATGTGTAAGGTAATAACATCTAGGACAAGTTTGATAATGGGCCAATTTGACCCAGACATTCCTGAGTTACGGCCCTTGAATCATCGTACAATTGTGTTTTTTCTCGTTTCCGCTCAATTATTCGAGCAAATGTTATAGGATCTTCGCCAATCTTCATGAAAATGTAAGGCAATAACATCTGTGTCAAGTTCGATAATCAGCCAAATTGACCTAGACACTCCTGAGTTACAGCCCTTGAAACATCGTAAAAATTGTGTTTTTTCTCGTTTCCGCTCAATATCTCGAGCAAATGTCATAGGATCTTCGCAACATGTCATGAAAATGTGTAAGGTCATAAATTGTAGGTCAAGTTTGATAATCAGCCAAATTGACCAATACACTTCTGAGTAACGGCCCTTGAATCATCGAAAAATTGAGTTTTTTCTCATTTCAGCTCAATAACTCAAGCAATTGTCATCGGATCTTCACCAAACTTCATAAAATTGTGGTAGGCAATATAATCTAGGTTAAATTCTATTATCAGCCAAATTTACCCTGGCACTTCTGAGTTACGGCCCTTGAATCATCAAACAAATGCGTTTCCTCTCAATTACTCAAGTAATTGCCATCAGATCGTCACCAAACTTCATGAAAATGTGTTGTGTAATAAAATCTACGTCAAGTTACATAATCAGCCTAATTGACTCAGACTTACAGCCCTTGAATCATCGAAAAATTGCATTTTTTCTCGTTTCCGCTCAATAACTCAAGCAATTTTCGTCAGATCTTCATCAATCTTCAGTGATACAGTTTCCACTGTTGCTATCAAATTTATTCTCAAGAGTTGATAACTAGTCAAAAAAAGATGATATGTGAAGCACACATGTCAATTTCACATATATAGGCCAAATGTAAAATATTTACCAAATATATAACCCATTTGTAATGGTACTGATATCATAAATAACTGACAAATATCCTGTTTTAACCTAATGTTTCCATCAAAGCNAAAAAAAAAAAAAAAAAGAATTAGGGGGAAAGTTTCCAAGTTTCCAAAAAGTAGGGGAAAAGTATACTTTTTCGATGGGGGAAGGGGCCGATATGCGGCCCCAAAAACCCCAGAAAAAGGCCCTGGTAGTTTGAAGCCACAATGAAACTTTTGTTATTTTCATGCACAAACCAGCAAACACTTTGGGATTAAAAATAAAAACATAAGGTGCCGTCAATCTGAGGCGACCTGTGGATTAGTAAAAAAATCTCTAGCAATAGAACTCAGGGGTGCATTATCTGTGCCCCTTTGAACAATAGTCAAAACATAAAGCCAACAAGTGATGTGTTTGTGAAACACTATATATGTCCCCTAATGAGCAATTTTGACCCATATATTTGAGCTTTGACTTTGAAGGATGACCTTGACCTTTCACCATTCAAAATGTGCAGCTCCATGAGATGCACATGCATTCCAAATATCTTCAATATTGCAAAAGGTATGGCCAATATAAATTTTGTGCAAACCAACAATAGACTACAATAGAGTAATGACTGGGGGACATAAAAAGACGCAGAAACTAAATTGACTCTTGGAAAATATCTGTCTTTCACTATTCCTCCTAACCCAACAAACAAGTCTTTACAAATTTGTTCATACAGTCAATCTTGTGCTTGCAACCACTTGAATTAAGCGACTTTTGTCTTATGTGACCATTTTGAATCCCCCCAAGCGTTTTTGACTATTATTTCATATTGTATTAAGCGACTTTTGTCTTACGCGACCAGCGACAGCTGATTTTAGTGTATTTTGATGTCCAAATCTTTAATGAAGCGACCACTTTGCGGTAAAAGTGGTAAATCTACACATAAATCCTTAGGGCGAGAACGCGAGAGTACTATGACGAGAGTGCGAGAATACGATTACAAGAGTGCGAGAATACGATAATGAGAGTGCAAGAACGCGATGGCGAGAATGCAAGAGTGCGAGAATACGATGACAACAGTGTGACAAAGGGATTGTACCATGGCAACAATGCGATAGTATGATGGCGACAATGCGATGGTCATATCTTCTGTCGGCATCATATTGTCGCACTCTCGTCATCGTATTGTCGCACTCTCGTCATCGCATTCTCGCCTCTCGTCATTGTATTCTTGCACTCTCGTCATGGTATTCTCGCACTCTCGCATTCTTGCCATCCCGTTCTCGCAATCTCGTCATCGTATTCTCGCACTCTCGTCATGGTATTCTCCTTCTCTTGTCATCTTACTCTTGTATTCTCGCACTCTCGTCATCGTATTCTCACACTCACGTCATCGTATTCTGGCACTCTCGCATTTTCGCCTTCGCGTTCTCGCAATCTTGTCATCGTATTCTCACACTCTCGTCATCATATTCACACACTCTCTTCATCGTATTCTTGCACTCTCTTCATCGTATTCTAGCCCTCTCGTCATCGTACTCTCGCGTTCTTGATTTACCCTCATCGTATTCTCGCACTCTTGTTATCGTATTCTCGCACTCTCTTCATCGTATTCTTGCACTCTCATCATCGTATTCTCACACTCTCGCATTGTTTATCAAAGCCGAAAAGATGTACAATTACACCTTTGTTTTGTTTTTGATGACTGGTTCTGACCGGTGTTGATGCAGACTGCGTATCATTTTTTGTGTTTAATAATACATTGAGGTAATTTGAGGCACAGTCTACAGTTTAAAGAGTTTACAATCTGGGACGTTAAATGACAAACTTGATTGCCGATTTTATTGCAGAAACAATGGGCGGATGCGACAAACATTTTCACAGTGTTCTCTAGAGGTGTGAAAAATAACCTATTAATCTGTAACATGTGTCGAAATCTGTTCGTTAAAAAATTGTAATTGTAATTATGCTAATTAGTTTGTGTAAGCAAATTTTCCAATCAGGCCTGTTTAATTAGTTTTCAATCGACATGTTTTATTTATTTCCCTATGTTAAATAATCAAGTCAGATTTTCATAAGCTAACATGCAGAAATTAAAATGTCAAAACGGAAAGTGTTAACGTTAAATGAGGTAATTCAGGTATTGGAATTGTATAAGAGTAAAAGTGCATGTAAAATCGAGAATGAGTTTGGTCTCTGTGCAAACCATTAACATTGTATTTAGTAAATTTTAGATTAAAAGAAAACAAAGAAAAATTATTTTAAGTAAAACATTGTTTAATTCATTTTATTATGCTCCCCATATATATATATGGGGGAGCATATAGTTGCCGCTTCGTCTCTCGGTGTGTGTGTCCGTCCGGATTTTTGTCCGGGCCATTTCTCAGCAACTAATGACCGGAATTCAATGAATCTTTATGGAAAGCTTCACTTCCAAGAAAAGATGTGCATATTAGTAGCGGGTTCTGGTCGGATGATTTTTCACAGAGTTAAGGCCCTTTGAAATTTAATATTAACTGTACATATAGTGCAATTTTTCTTGTCCGG
>VMBQ01010686.1:0-22386 GCA_007657795.1 Dreissena rostriformis | reverse complement strand
TCTTCACTACTACATTTCTTTGTTTGCTTATAATAATAATAATAATAATAAAAATAATAAAAGCTTTATTTACAGAAGGTTACACATAAAGACAATGACACATTATACATATTATGCAGATGAATCAATACTTTTTTACAATGTGGCCTTTTTAAAATAACAAACACATATAGGTCTATAACAAGTAAAACATTCAAACAATATTTGCTAACACCCACACATAACACACATTTTGCCTTTTAGACAGACACACATGAAATATCATTGAATAGAAAATAACATGACATATCATTGATTAGAAAATAAATGTGTTTTATATTGCCTTTTAAAAGCAGAGATAGAGCATGCCATTCTTATTTCAATTGGTATACTGTTCCAAATATCCATGCTATGGTATGAAAAAGCTCGTTTCTTATAACCTGTATTCGCTTTGGTATTAACAATATCGTTATGGGTGGCAGATCTCAAGTTATATTTGTGATTTTGAGAAAAAGTTATAATATTATTTAAATATTCTGGAGTCTGATTGTTGACACATTTATATATCAAGATTGCCGTGTGGTATTTACATCTATTATTAAACGAGAGCCATTTAAGCTGTAAAAACAATTCTTTGGATGGTGTTCTATTTGGCTTTTGTAGAATGACTTTCGCTGCGCGTTTTTGTAAAACATTCACTTTTGTTAAATTGGTTTTATTAGCGCTGCCCCAGATCGTACAACAGTAATCGAAAGTGGTAAGAATATATGAATTATGAAATAATTTCTTCATATCAAAAGTGAGATAATTTGATATCTTTTTTAGCAGAGTTATTTTACTGCTTATTTTAGAGCATGTTTTATCAATGTGTACTTTCCATTGCAGATGTTTGTCGATATAAAGTCCTAAAATTTTATGGCTAGTGACATTTTCAATAGCGTTATTATCTATTTTCAGATTAAGGTTGATATTTTTAATTTTTTGTTTCGAGCCAATAAGCATGCATTTGGATTTATTAGGGTTTATCATCATGTTATTGAGGGTGCACCATTTTTGTATGGAATAAATATCATTTTGTAAGTTAGTCTGAATTTCTGAAGGATTGGCCCCAGTAGCATATAGTGTCGTGTCATCAGCATACAAGTCTATGTCTGATTGATTAAGTAATAATCCAATATTATTTATATAAATTAGAAACAAATAAATAGAAATAAATTAGTTTACTTTTCGCAACTCGAAACGACTGACTCGTGACCGTTGATTTCAGTTCAAAAATGCCTTTGGGAGTGAAATATACTGGCCGCTGGCCGTAATGGACGATTGACCGTATTTCTCAAGTGTAATAAAGAATGATATTCGTCGGGGGACTCCAGACTGACCGTTGTCTGTAGTTGACCGTTATTCTGAGGTGACCGCTAGGTCAGTTTTGACTGTATATCTATACATACTGAACAGAAATACACAAGAGGAATTGAAACGAAATGAAAGCATAAACGTCAACCGGTCACACACGAATCATTCGTACATATTTGACATATTTATACGCACGTTCTTCGAACAGACCTGTTTTAGTGGTTTGTCGGACATTGGTATTCGATTTTGTCGTGAATCATCGCGACCATGCTAAAAACATTGGCCAATATGGTGGAATATTTCTTTATTATATTAATCAAAACTAGTACTTATCGTGGAATTGTTGAAAACACATTAATAATCTAGTATTGACATACCATAAAAATATCGCCGAATATCTTCATATAAAATATTTCTGGTGAAAATAAAGTTCAAGTTCACCTAGTAAACGCGATTGTGTTTATATAAAGATTCTTTTACTGACCGCGAACTAACCTTGGTACCTTGCGGGATGGAATGCAATGCATAAAAGTGAGGTCACGATTCCACTGCTGGAACGACGGCTTGTTTAAAGCTTTATACTTTTACAGGTTTACGGTCAATTTCGAAAACAATTAAAAATATTTTGGTCAAAACGAATACCAGGATAAGGAACAACAATACTTATATGATCTAAAATAAACTAGTGCACATAATGCAACAAGGTAGTAATTACTTAATATGAGAACATCTGCCTTACGTACAAACGCTCTGGCGCTGACAATCTTGTAAATATAAAGGGACACACACACTGTTTTGATGTCGGGAGTTGAGTGTGAAACTGTTCTTTCCGTCAAGCCTTTTATTAAGGTATACAATTGTTTCATGCTGAACACGCAGAAAACATCGTTGCAAAACGCACTGTACTACCCTACCCTTTTCATACCCTATACTTCACAAAAAAACAAAGTCAGCTGAATTACATATTAATGTAAATGTGATAACTGGTACGAGAGTTTACGTTTTCTTTTGCGAACAGTTTCTGGCCTATTCAAATTTCCATGGACGCTTACAAAGGTTAGGTGAAAAGCTGGGTATAACAGCTACGCCGAAAAATATACCCTTTGCCATTCGGAATATGACCCAGTAAGACACTAACAGCTATAAAATCAGTAAACAAAAAAACTTGCTATCACATTCACATTTAAAATAATACAATGGTAAGCAAAGTTTTATTTCTGCAATTTGTTTTTGTAAATATTGATAAAATAATGATTGTATAGCAATCAGTTAACATTAAGCGCGGTAGACAATATTAAGACTGAATTGTGTCGGACTCAAACCCTGCCAAAATACTTAGTTAGGTCTATAGCATGGAGGTAACATCCAAAGTCAATTTGGCCACTGCCGCCCACTTATTCTCACTACATTTACAATTTTTAATTCAGCAGAAGAGTAGTTTATACACTGTTTATACACTGACAATTGTATGTGTTTAAGTTTGGGTACAGAACATAGAACTTGTCTAATTAACTTTAAATGCACATCTTTTTCTTATTTTTCTTATAGGTTTACGAGTTATCTTGGTATAATCATCATATGTATCTCATTTTCGCTTGGGTGGTCCAAGGTCCTCAGGCTTCAGGGCTTCCTTTTGTAATGCCTGAAAATTGTCCATGTTAGAGAACATAGTTGGGACTGCAACCGGATGTAGCAAGAGTCTCAGCCTTATGCCAACGCTTGGTGGGTGAGGTGGACAAAACACTTGTGCACAAAATGTACTTGCATAATTTGATAATGTTTTCTCGGAGGTAGGTCCACAACCTTTTTGAAAACGGGGTTTAATGCATTAATTAGTCAGCAAAAACTAATCAGAGACGACACGTTTAGCCTAAACTGGATATTCGTCAAGAAGAGTCTTCCTTTAAACGAAAAATACAATTAAAGAATAAAGTGTCGTTTCTGATGAGCCTTTGCAGAATGCAAAATGTGAATGGATAAGACTTTCTGCACTTGTATTACATCCCATTTTCTCAGAGCGAGTTTTATTTATTAAATTGGATATTCTACTTGATATATTCGCTTCTCGCAAAACTGAATAAACATTTTATAATGTTGTGCAGTATTAAAGAATATAACAAAAAGTCGATTGTTTGCTACAAACCGCCTCTACTTCAAGGTATCGGTTTACATACATAATATGAGAATAATTTGCACCAGGCCGCTTGGTTTCAGATTTCATCAAACATTGAAATAACGACGGGTTTACATAGCAATATCGCCGTAAGTTAACGGTCCTCGATCATGAGAGTTTATTTTGACTGAGGCAAAAACATCTTGTACTTAAGATTTATAAGACAGCTAATGTTCGCGTTTATATTAGGATGTACAGAAATCGTTGCCTTACATATTATGTACAAAAGCAGTGCCCTGTTTGCGACAAACATCGGCTCGTCGTCATCTGCCAAAAACGTCAAAAAGAATATCACTTTGGTGGTAACATATAATGGATTACATAAAAATCATGTAAGAAGTACACCAGTGACACCAGTGTCAGACAAACGCATACATACATGTTTGGCTGGGTTCAGCAACTGTGTGCGCGTGTTTGATACTTCTGTGGACTATTCCAAAGTAAAGCAGATTCACAAATGTGTTGCGCTTAAGATACAATCGCTCGCCAACACACCGATCTGTGTGTACGATCCGGAAATTGATATCTGGGTTTCCAAATCAATGATAACAGACGGACATTGATATTGATATTGATAGTGATCGAGATTCTTCGTGAAGATCCAAATCTAATGTTTTTAGAATTGGTTGTAACGTAGGTGTTTACACGCTGTCCATTGCCAAGGCCGGACGACAGGTGACCGCTCTTGATGCCAACCGGAAGAATCTCGAAATGCTGACGACGTCACTTCAAATGGAAACTCTTACTGGAATGGTTTCACTTATTTGGAACGCTCTCTCGGACAAAGCTGAAACCGTTGGATTTAAAGAGGACAACAGGAACATCGGCGGCCTCCAAATGGTGAGCGGAGTAAGCAATGCAGGTGCGGTCAGTGATGACAAAGGCTCTGTTGCCATTGTTCTGGACGATTTAGTGCCGATGTTTAGAAACAAATCCTTGTTTATTAAAATGGACATAGAGACGTATGAACCAAAAGCAATGTTAGGTGGAAAGAAATTCTTTGAAGAAGTTGACGTCAAATTTCTGTTAATGGAATGGTTACACCATACAAAAAATAAAATAATGTAGGGACTGGGATTATAAAGTTCATGATAAAAGAGGGTATAGACCGTTCAACCCATCACAGGCGTCACTTCCGCTAAAAATCAAAGATCGGAAGTCCTGGTCCGCGGATATAGTGTGGATAAAGTAAACCATTAAGATTGATTGGAAGAATGTGAGTAGCTGAATTGACCGGCACGATATGACTGAAATATGTTTTAAATGGCGAAAGTTCCAACCAACACAGCAAACAAAGTTTCCTCGTTTTACTGTAAACCATATGAAATGTAAATGTTAATTATCGATAATTGTCGTTCCTGGATATCTTAACCAGAAAAAAATAACCGATTGTAATCAGTTTTGAACTTATTTCCTGCTCAATTAATACTGAAGGGTTATGAATGCCTAAATTACGTCTACATATGGCGAAAAATTACAAAATGGTATGAAGCTACAAACATCAGGAAACTGATTAACTGGTGCGTTGAAAGGTGATGCTGTATGCTTGTTATTATGAGTTTTTTTTAAAATTATATTCAAGATAAATTTGCTAACATAAAACATGAAACTGTGTAAAAAGTGATGTTCTTTTATGATCATGTTAAATTTTGTTATGGATATTAAGGTATAAAACATAAGGATATATACATGTATATATTAATCTTATCAATAAGTGTACTTTATTTTGTGCTTTCCGGTTGTTTATAGAGAAATATAAGTGATTTAAACTGATAACTGTTTCAAACAGTCAAAAGTAACAGTGAAATTGATTGATTATTTTCACTGTTATACTCTGAAATGACGTCGTTTTCATGACGTTACGACGTCATTATTTAAGCAAAAATACAGAAATAATCATTTGTAAGCATAACATACAAAGACAATTTGTTGGATTTGGTGGAATATCGATTTAAATTCACTCGTGATCATAGATCAAATGTTTTTGTTATTTTCTATGATCACTCGTCAATTAAAATCGATATTCTACCAAATCAAACAAATATCCTATATACATTTGAAAAATATATCTCCTGGTCCGGATATATAATATGGAATATGAACAAAAATTAGGTTAACTCGAACAATGTGAGAACGTTAATTTACTTAGAACTGCGATATGATAGAAATATCTAAATCAAACGGCGAAAATTTTAGCCAGGCATGCAAACAAAATTGTGTCGTATACGTTGAAACCTCATGGCACGTCAGTGCTCAGTATCGTTGATCCAGATCTTTAATATCATTTGAAGCGTATTGACTTTGCACTCAACACGGACGAGGAATGAATACATATTTGAAAATTGCCTTAAACTGATACATATCCTATCTAATGCAAGCGCAATATTCTACTTTTAAACATGTTTGCATGCAATTTTCTAAAAAAATAATTTAAAGTAATTGGCACAATGCTCTGCAAAATGTATACATGTTACACATTTATTTGAAGCATTTGAACTTGAATGACCGTTTTGAAGGAAATACATGTTTTTTGTGTGGGTTAAAATATACTTTGATTTTGCCTAAGTGTTCATTATAATCAATCAATCACTAACCAATTAATCCTTTCCTCTAATGTTAAGGTCACACATTAAACGGACTTGTTGACAGATTTTGGCATGTTTTGGAAGTTTGTCATTGAATGCTTTAAATTGATAAATACAAACATCGGAACTTAAGAGCTACAATTTAAAAAAAAGAGGTAAAGTAAAAAAAAGAAAAAAAAAGTTAACCACACCAGGGCTCGAACCACAGACCCATGGAGTAAAGCCAAGCGCCGAAACCACTCAGCCATCCGTCTTCACGTGGTTATGTGTGTAATTTAGAGTTTATGTTCGGGTTGTCGTTGAATCTTTACGACTACTTTATGTTCGGACCTGATCATCTGTCTTCACATGGGTTTACATTTATTTTATATTTTGTATAACTATCCACGTGTTTGTTACAAAGTATAACGATTACGCAAGAACTCGATATTTTTAGATCGTTTCGCGTCGCGTTTTATCAATTTCTAACGATGATTTTTCGTAAACGAAAGTTTATTTTCAGTATAAGTCTGCGGCATAAGTGTTATTTCGCACACTGATGTACATTGTTCATTTATTTCTTGAATCTGTGACAAAAAGTTGGTAATTCTCAATTTGATAAACTGTGAACAAGGCCCGTTACGGTCAAATGTCAAATTTGGTCATCAAACAGCTTGTCCGGACGGTAACTGTGTAACACATCATATTATTTTAAAAGCTTATCACAAATGTTCATGTGAGAAGATAATGTGTCGGATGTAACATATTCCTACCTCATAGGTCAACGTCAAATTTAAATATCAAATGATTGAGAAAATATGATACTTTTTGCCATTAGGAAACAGCCTGTACGAGGCTGTAATTTTGGGCCAAAAAAATTACTGTGTATGAAACACAAACTGGAGCTGCGGCCTTAAACCGTCAGACAACAAAGGACATACACAACAAGTAGTTACATAAATTACAGTCACAAGGAATTTGCTTTCATTACTACCTGCAGCCTTTAACTCTCAGGTAAACATAAAAGTACAGCACCGCAATATTGGTAAAATAAAACTTGTAAAAAAGCAAGAAATCATGTTGGAAGAAAGAATAATGGAGTTGCGGCCGTTAACCGTCAGGCAACAAATTATATATACACCTGTGAACAAAGACCACAACGACCAAATCCCTTGAGTGGTCTTTATTGTCAGGTTAGACTGTACACAACAGACAGTTTCATAGATTACAGGCACAAGGAAAATGTGTGCATGACTACCTGCAGCCTTAAACTCTCAGGTAAACCTAACCAGCAGCCAATTGTATAAATACTTAAGACAATCCAACAGATAACCTTTGGTTAAAATTTATTCGGATAAAGATAACCGAAGACAAATACACTGGCTAAATCTTATCCAAAACTAAACCAAAACGTGCATCTGTTCGGATATCACTTTGTACAATTGCGAACCCAAAAACATATCATAGAAGTTAAGATTCTCAAACGTTATCCGCTGGATAAAAGGTATCAAGATTTATATAATTGGCTGCAAAACTTCAAGTCTACGTGTCGATACACCTGAATGTAGAACAAGAAATATTTAAAAAAAAGATTTGAATGTGGTTGGTGTTGATTGGAGATAAGGAGTGATATCAATGAGATCAAAGATAGCGAATGCCTGTTTCTGCGCAGTTTTTAGCTGCATCACACGCAAATCAATTACGGGGTGATGTGCCAGATTTCGTGCCTTATTTCGCATTATTATATGTAATTGATCATATATCTTTACAGACGGAACACAAATACAAAAGAAGAATGGAAATGGAAAGAAAACATAGAGGTCAACTGGCAACACACGAATAATTCGTACATGTTTGACATATTTATACCCGCGTTCTTCGAAAAGACCTGTTTTTGTGGTTTGTCGGACATAGTTATTTGATTCGATTATTTATAGTATTGTGAATCATCGCGCTCATGCTTTACAAATTGGTCAATATGGTGGAATAATTCTTATTAAATAAATAAAAACTAGTACTTATCATGGAATTGTTGAAAACACATTAAGAATTTATTATTGACATACCATAATAATATCGCCGAATATCTTCATTTGAGATATGTCTTGCCAAAATAAAATTCAAGTTCACCTAGTAAACGCGAGCGTTTATATAACTTATATAACTATTCTTTTACTGACCACAAACTGGCCTTGATGGCTTGCGGGATGGAATGCAATGTATTTTAAAGAGATCACGTTTCCGCTGCTGGAACGACGGCTTGTTTAAAGATTTATACTTTTACATGTGTAACGGTCAATTTCGAAAACAATTAAAAATATTTTGGTCAAAACGAATATCAAGATATGGAACACGTAATGCAATACGGTAGTAATTACTAAATATGAGAATATAGCCTTTAAGAACACACGCTCTGCCGCTGACAATCTTCTAAATATAAAGGGACACACACAAACTGTATCGATATCGAGAGTTGAGTGTGAAACTGTTCTATCCTCAATCCGTTTTATTAGAGATAAAAAAAATCATGCTGAACACGCAGTTTACATCGTTGAAAAACGCACTGTAGTATCCCTTTTCATACCCAATACTTCACAAAAATAAGAAGTAAAGTGAATTACCTATTAATGTAAATGTGATAACTGTGTGTAGATTGCAAATTTTATGTCCCGCAAAGTTTTTGGCTTACCGGCGGGGGTATATAAGGGATAAGTGNGTATTAAAGGGATAATGGGTTGGCCTGAAAATCGGACTTCCAACGTCCTAAACGCTCAATCTGGGAGGCCGGCAAATTATGAGAATTAGGTTTGACCTAAAGAATGTTGCTGTGATAGGCTCACCAAGAATGTGCTGTGACAGGCTAACCGTTAGCAAATTGAAAAAAAGGGGGCCTTTCTGAGAATGACGCAACCGGAAGTACATGTATTTTTATTGTGAGCGAACAGGGCATAGCCATTTGATTGATTGAAGGGATAGGGGAACAGTGGTAGACCATTGGAATGTTTGTAATAACGATTTGTAACGACTGCCGATGATACTTTGGATTTGGTGTATAAGAAAGTGAGGTCCTGGACGGACACGGTATTTTGACAACCACTAGAGACATAGACCATTCCCCTACCCAGAAAAGACCTAAAATTGCCATGAGAATAATCGCCTTAAACAAGGCACGATTGTAATAGTCCAGTATGTGTGCACGAATGACACCCAGCACAGCGTGGATATTGGCAACATTAAAAAGCAGACGTTTATCCGCGGGTGACGTAGGGCGTATACTGTAAATAACTTTTTTGATCACAAACGATTCTGTGGGGTTTACCATTTTGTACAATTAATGAATGTAAGCTAGAGCGGGAACGTATGTGGAAATAGTGTTAGCCTGGAGACGTAAATTGTGACAGTACGCAATAACTTGGGCTAATCATCAGTGGTAATAGATAAGCAATTTGACTATGATAATGTGTAGTATGAAAGCGTTGGCATCAAGTGAAAGCATTTTATAACTTGCTTTTTTTGGATGGAGCCAGAGCATTATCAAATTAATTGTACGATGTTTGATTTAAATTATAAAATGGTACTCTGGAATAGTGTTGGAAGCAGGTCCATGTGGAAAGCCATTTCCTTGCATTTGGAGACCTGTAAACGAGAAAGTGGATCCGGAAATAAAATTGCACTTTCCAGGGATATGCTGCGCATGTAACACGATATTGTATTTCATACTGGCTAACGCGGCGTTCTAGAGACATAATTACAGATACGCGGGATGTTTGTTTATTAATAATATGTACCACGGCTTCATTAACAGTGTGTAAAAAATGACTATCACTTGGGAGCAGAAATTCAGAAGACTCAGAAGGGAGTTAAGTTATTTTAGGGTGACCTTACGTGACTCAACGAATTACCTTAAAATATTCCTAGCTTTAATTAATTTGTCTTCAGGCAGTCGCGCTTCCAGAAAGTTAAAAAAAATATCTAAACTAGTCTGACATATAGGATATTTGTTTGGACCCATAAATAAAAAATTCTCAAGAATGTGGACACTATGGGGATTTGCAAATGTGATTCAGAAACACACTGCAAAGCGGAAACTGAAACATTCAAAAATGGCACACAAAGACGAAGAACCCATGCGGAGACAAGCTTCGTAATTGTTGCAGTTTTGAAATTGAAAGCCGAATAAATGATGGTTAGAGTGGTGAATTGGAATTAACCTGAAAGCCGAATCAATGTCTGTTTTGCTGAAAAGTGCACCCGGGCCAATACTCAACAGGAGGGCTACAGCGTCATCGAATGAGCAGTATAATACGGTAGATAGTATTGGTTCAATACAATCATTAATGGATTGACCCGGAGGATAGCTGAGGTGGTGAATAAACTGAAACTGTCCTAGAGATGTCTTTAGACTTGATTTAAGAGTTATTGAAATTTGTGAATTATGGTCCAACTGTAATGTGTATTGATTAGCCTGTGGAGACAACGCTGAAGGGAGGAGTAAGGCCATGTCCACAACGTTTGTTTCGCCAAATATCTTGGCAAACTGATTTCTTGATTTTGCTAATTATAGAGTTTCTGATGTGTTTCGCATAGGTTAGGCCAGTACCTGGTAATATGTCCGCGCCATGTGCAAGAACAGCCTGATTGAAGTTGAGATCCTGTTCTTTATCTGAGGAACCATAGGAGTCGATGTTTTTATCAAGGGTAGGTATGACCGATTGATGTATGAAGCCTGGATGGCCCAATTTGACTTGCAAAGGTAGCTGACGATTAGTGGCTGCAGCTTCTTGGGAACTATTCGAATGATGTGATGGATTGAAGGTTGTTATTGCGGAGATTATGGATATTGCAGCGTTTGATATAGCAGGGATAGGAAACTACCTGGTTGTGTTGAAGGCCTGTTCTTCCATTGGCTTTTCTAGCATGGATTGTTTAGCTTGTTTGCCAGTGGCTGTAACACCCTCACAACACAAGCATGCTATCGACATGGCTGTCCTGCTGCGTTTTTTGACTCGTTTCATTTGGAAAGCATAATGAACCTGATTAACAAAAAATGTTAGCCTGAACTGATAACTAATTCAGGCATAAATATAAACATCAATATCAGCATGAACTGATGACTCAAATTAGGCGTAATATTAAAAACATATAATAATGGCCTAATTGATGACAAAAATTAGGCATACATATAACATCAATATCAGCCTGAACTAAAATCAGGCATAATATTGAAATGACAATTAAAATTGCCTAAACTAATAACTGAATTTAGACATAAATATAACATCAATATCAGCCTGAACTGTTACCTTAATTCATGCATAATATTAAAATTATAAAATCATGGCCTGAACTGATAATTAAAATCAGGCATAACAAAATCAAAATTAGGCTGAACTGATTCCTAAAATCAGACTTAATATTTAAAAATAAATTGCATGAATTGATAGCTAAAATCAGACATAAAATATCAATATCAGCCTGAACTGATAGCTAAAATCGGGCATAGAAATATCAATATCAGCATGAACTGATAGCTAAAATCAGGCATAGAAATATCAATATCAGTCTGAACTAAAATCAGGCATATATGGAAATATATTAACGGCCTGAAATGATAACTTAAATCAGGCATTAATATAACATCAATATCCGCCTTAAATGATAATTAAAATCCGGCATAATATAGAAAAATGTGTGCACGGTCTGAACTAATAACTAAATCAGACAAAAACAGTACACTGATATAGAACTGGCCGGAACAGAAAACTAAATCAGGCAGACTTAAATTAAAAGCCTGAAATGAAAACAGGCAAAATATAATGACGCTTTTTGAAAACCAATCAGATTGATTGTTTCAGGGCAGCGACCACTGCAGCTCGTATGCTATTGAAGAATCGAAGCTGGCTCAAAGGTGAAAGGTGACAAACGTCATCTGCGAAGTTCATGCAGGTACAGTCAGTTGACCAGAAACCCTTAACACGCCAAAGGTATGTTCGGCAATTTAGTGAAGAATTCAGCCAGTCAATGAGGAGCATGTTTCTTTTATCAACCCCCGTTGATCCGTATCAACTGATAACGAGTGTTTCTCGTAAGGGAATGTCTGTAAAGCGTTCGCAGGACTATAACTTGGGGGATTTCACGAACAAAAAGTAAAGTGTCAACGAGATCGCGTATCGCCTAAGCTACAAGTGTGGCGTTTGATGTGGTTTATAAATATCGCTACAACCAAGTCCCCTATATCTGGATTGAAATCCAAGGTGTCTTACAAGTTGTTACGGAGACGGTCGACTGTGGCGCCGGGAAAACCAGATTATTGGATCATCGGACGACCCGCTAGGCCCGATCGTACCGGAGTGACGGATCTTAAGTAATGAAATCCTTCAGCCTACTCACGAAAGAGTGACCAAAGACATGTACTTTCTTCGAAAGGTGCGCCGCCATCTTGTTTCCCGTCGCGGGAGAGCTCATGCTTAATCTCGCGAGATTTTTCCGCTCTGCACACAACACAGCAAAGATTGTCACTATTACACGTAAAAAACACAAACAATTTTGGTCGCAGCATAAAGAAATTTAATCCTTAAAAAAACTACATTACACTGGTTCCTATGGTATAAAACATTGATATTACCGCTGAAGAGCATAGTTGTAAACGTTAATGACAATAATTTACAACGCAACAGCGTAGTTAGAATCCAAAACAATTATGACCAAGATCGATTTTGATTATCAAAAGAGCTCACGTGATCCTTACACTCAATATGATTGAACAATTAAAAATAGCACAAATTACGTTTTCGTTACACACTATTAGTTAAAGGCGTACAGTGATATAAAAACCGTATGGGTGCACAAAATGTTTTTTATTTTGGGTAATATCTTTTCGGGTATTGCCATTTTATTGATATAACAAGATCATTCTTGTTGTTTTGGAAAATAATGTGTATGTTTTTTTTCAGTGTTGTTGTCTTGCTATTTTTTTAATATTCGTCTTGGATTTATGGTGTTTGCTCATCATACGTTTCTTAGAGACAATTTTTATTAGTTAAGTTATTAGGCGGGATATGGCGGGCGATTTGACAGGCGGCGTCAAATAGATGGCTTCTAGTCTATAACTTGTGTTAACGTTGACCAATTATTATGCAATCGGATGTTGCAAGCTTGCATTGTACTCTAAATTTCGATTGTAGATGGGGTTGGTTTGGTAAAAGGTCAAGGAAACTTATACAAAAAATATAAAAAAATGATTGCCGCTTAATAAATTTGGATATGACAAGCTTGTTTGTAGACCAAATTCTCTCAATTTAACAAACAAGACAATACAATTTACTCAATTCAGCCACCAAAAGGCTTTATAATGGCCACGTTTAAAATGTGACCTGTAAGGGTGACCTTGGCCTTGAAGGTAGTAAGACGGGTGATACACGCGACATGCGTTTTCTTATGGTATTCGTTTATGGTTAATTATTTTAAACTGCATGACGAAAAGAAAATCCGGATAAGGTGTTATATGACCAAATTTGATAGTTAACCTTATAGCGCGACCTAGACACTTGACGCAGGGAAACGATTGTTTCACGCTACAAGCCTTCTTCACATGATTGTCATTTAATTTTAAATTTCAAGATAAAGGAAAAATTTACAATCCGAACAAGCTGTGTATTGCCAAATTTGACCTTAAATCTATCAGTGTGACCTTTACCATTTAATTGAGGAGACGGAAATTACACGCTACAAATCTGCTATATATGATGGTTTATTTAACATTATAGAACTATCATCTATAGTTACAATTTACTGACAGTGTTAAACAAGTAGAAATTTCTTTATTTCCAATCTGATTTGCTACCAATCTACTACTTAGAACACACACTATCATATATATAAATCATATATCATCGATAATTTAAATTTACTCACATTGTTTAACAAGTAGGCATTTCCTATCTGATTTGCTACCAACCGTTAGCCATGCATAACATACAATAGAATATTCTCTATAGTTTTAAAGGGACTGTAAACCACGAATGACAAAAAAGAAAAGTTCTAAAATACCGTATTTTTTACAATTATTCGTTTATATTGATTAAAATATAACGACTGGTATATTACATTACTTGAAAAAAGTTCATATTTTCAGTATATTCGGTAATAAAATTTCGCGATGTGAAATCGAAAGTACATCGCGAAAATAGGTGACATAACGATATACACAATTTAAATAACGCAAGTAGATTGATCATTTTATATATCAAATATATACAATTCAGTACGCATGCACAATTTGCATTCCTGGGTTTACCACGTGACGATGTTGATCAATCTACTTGCGTTATTTATAGTTAACCGGTTGTTACCTGGTTGACATACCCAGTAAAAATAAAAAATAAAAAATAAAGTAAAAATAAAAAAACAACTTTTTTTTACAAGTAATGTTATATACCAGTCGTAATATTGTAATCAATATAAACCAATCATTGTAACAAAATACAGTATTTTATAAATTTCCTTTTTTCGTCATTCGTGGTTTACAGTCCCTTTAATTTACTGACAATGTTTAAAAGGAAGTTATTTCATATCTTATTTCCTGCAAACCGTCGCCCACTCAGAATTTAATATCGGTCGCTTTAAGAAGTGCACAAGTTTATGAATTTGACATTGAATAGAAACTAGAAGCCACACTAGTCGTGTATTGTAAAAATGTATCATACAAAAAACATTAGACGGATATTATTTACACTGATTTTAATGTGTATTAGTGTTGGAATTTTTATACTTGTTTCCATTTTATGGGAATTCAAATTTATGAACACTAGATTTATCTTTGCCACAAGCAATATCGTAAATGGTTTACTAGTGCAGAAATCTGTTATGACTGCATCGTCAAACAGTTGTTTAGCAGGCTTCAACAACTGTGTGCGCATGTTTGACACGTCTGTGAACTATTCCGGTGCAAAGCAGATTCATAAATGCGTTGCTCTTCGGATTCCATCAGTCGAGAACACTCCCATCTGTGTGTACGATCCTGCGATAGATATTCATGTTTCTAGATCTATAATAACCAGTGGAAATTGGGAAGGTGGTAACATACAGACAGTGCTAAGCATACTTCACCGCGACCCAAAGTTAGCATTTTTAGACCTCGGGTGCAACGTTGGTGTCTACACGCTGGCCGTCGCTAAGTTCGGTCGACCAGTGACCGCTCTTGACGCCAACCGCAAGAACCTCGAGATGCTGACGACGTCACTCCAGAAGGGTAATCTGACTAAAATGGTAACGCTGATCTGGAACGCCCTTTCTGATAAAGCTGAAACCGTTGGATTTAAGGAAGACTTCAGAAACATCGGCGGCCTTCAAATGGTGAGCCAAGTAACCAACACAACACTGGTCAGTGATGTAAAAAGCTCTCTTGCAATTGTTTTGGACGATTTAGTGCCGTTGTTCAGGAATAAGTCCGTGTTTATAAAAATGGACATAGAAACGTATGAGCTCAAGGCAATGTTGGGAGGAAAGAAATTCTTCGAAGAGGTCGATGTAAAGTTTCTGTTCATGGAATGGTTCCACCACAAAAACTCGGATATCGGAAGTCAAATAATACACTTTATGACAGAAAGAAAGTATACACCGTTTAACCCATTTCTGCCATCAGCTCCGTTACAAATTGAAAGCAGGAAATCCTGGCCTGTGGATATAATGTGGACAAAGAATGCAAACTAAGTGGGCTGACAGTTTTATAGAACATTTATTGCTTTTGATTGTAAGGCTCAAATGTGCATGTAGTCGTTGTTATTGAACAGTTTAAATACAAAATAGTATTAATAGTAATCGTTTATCTCATGCTAAAGAAGATATAATGTTTGCCGACATGTACTATTTTTCCTGGTATGATTCAGATTAAGACGGCTCTTTCAACCCTTCAATATCGGATCTGAAAGTAGTTTCATATTTCATAACTGGCTATCGACAATAGACATTGTCATGTACAGTCTAACCTGACCTAGAAGTCACATTGAATAAGCGGTAACGTGGTTTAAGTGATCAGCCTTTATTGCCCTGTTCATAATTCCGTAATGATAACACCTGTAATTAACGGTCACCTTTTGTCTGCGGTATGCGACAAGTAATTGTTAGTGATCGGGTTGCTTAATAGCCTGTTGCTGCGTACGATAGCAAAATGGTGTGAAATATTATCTTAATTTTCTGGATATCATACTAAAAACCTCCATTGAAATCAATCAAACTCAACGGTATTCAATTTGACTAGTTATTGTTTTGTTATATCTTTGTTCGCAAATCCATGTTTTACACTTTTAATTGCGTGCACCTACGAAATAATTGACAAAACTGGGCAACATGATTAGATGTTTTGAAAAACAGTTTTATAATCTGTATTATATTATGATAGTCAACATTTTGAATATCTATCTGTATATATATATAAAACATTTATAAAAATCAGAATAATTGACATTCATCTGTTTAGCCGCCCTTTTGTCCACTGTGACCGCGTCACATAGGTTAGACTGTATTTGTGATTACGGTATATTGATTTCAGTGATATTGTACGCGTCAGTCCATTCATTGATAACAATTACCCGAGCTTAACTTGGTTGTTTGCTTTTTTATGTAACTGGATACAGTCATTAACGTGTTCGTAGTGCAAATCGATTTTTGAACGTATTGAATTGCCTTTAAGTCTTTGTCTGACAAATAACATTTCGCAGTTGTTATGTAACATTGGTTTTAACATTGATGGCGATATTTATCTACGGCATTCTTTCTTTCCATAATGCCAAGCATAAAACAAAAATATTCTCATCGCACAAGTTTCATGAATCTTACGTGCAGTGTTTAACTTTATCATTTCAAAACATAAACTCATTCTTTTGCGATCTATTATTGCCATAAAATGCGTTAGTCTATACAGCTTTGTAAAAATTCATAGTACATCTCCATTTTTTACGGAACACCGTTAGGGCCATCGTGGTTTCACATAAAAATCCAGAGGGCGACAATGCGATAGTGCGATAGTACGTTGGCGACAATGCGATAGTACGATGGCGACAATGCGACAACGCGATAGTACGATGGCGACATACAGTAGTAAAAGAGGCAGTGGACCAGACTATACCATGTTATGATGTCATATTACAAACGTGTGACGTTTAAGCAACGCAGCTCTGTCGTGAAAATAATAATTTCCTATCAACACCCGTTAAATGAAATTCGATTACACTCTAAAATTAATAGAATCAATATATTTCTATGAATTATTCGGTTAATATTAGAAGGGCCATTTTTCTTCTGGACTCTTGACTCTTTTCTCAATGCACAACTTAATCGTGAATTGAAACTTGTTAACTATNAACATAAATATGGCAGACATAGATAATCTAATATCACAACTTAACACCTACCCTCAATCCAAGGAAACAGTTGAATTTATAACCAGCGAACTACAGTCCATTTTTCACAACACAGCACTTCAAACGTTCCCTGAAAAATTTAGAAACAAGCATATAGTAAATAGGCCAAACAACAAACCCTGGTTCGGACCAAAATGTTTTCAAGCAAGACAAAACTACCATAATGCTAAAGACGAATATACAAAAAATAAAAATAATGAGAACAAATTAAGATTAAAAAATGCAAGTAAGCAATACAAAAGAACAATGAATATATTCATTAATAAACATAATGAAAACACTTCTTCAAAACTTAGATCATTAAATGAAACAAACCCAAAACAATACTGGAAATTTTTGAACTCATTGAAACCTAAAACCAAATTAAATAAGGCACCCCCCATTGATGAATTCTACGAGCACTTCAAGATCATAAATACAAATACAATTGATGATGACCGCTTCGAAAATGATATACACACCACGAATGACTCAAATATGTACCTTAACGCGCCACTCACTGAACATGAAATAATCAAATGCATAAATAACCTAAAAAACTCTAAAGCCTCAAGCCCTTCAGATAACATTCTTAATGAATATATTAAATCAACCAAAGAAATCCTAATACCCTTTTATTGCAAACTGTTTAACTGTATCATTGATACTGGAATTATTCCCCAAACATGGCTTGAAGGTACTATCATCCCAATTTTCAAAAACAAAGGTGACCCTAAAGATCCCAATAACTATCGACCAATAACAATATTAAGCTGTCTTGGAAAACTGTTCACCTCTGTACTAAATCAAAGATTAACTCAATTCTTGGAAAACAACAATCTTCTAGACGAAAACCAAGCAGGATTCAGAAAAGGTTATTCTTGCAGCGACCATATTTTTACACTTCACTCTTTAATAGAAATACTTAAAAAACGGAAACAAAAACTCTATTGTGCATTTATTGATTTCTCGCAGGCGTTCGATAAGGTATGGAGAGTAGGCCTCTGGCACAAGCTCCTAAAAACCTCAATAAACGGTAAATTTTTTAACATCATTTTTAACATGTATAGTAATATTAAATCCTGTATCTCACACAATGGCACTGTCTCTCCTACATTTATTTCAGAAATTGGAGTCAGACAAGGTGAAAATCTTTCCCCACTTCTGTTTTCTCTGTTCCTGAATGATATGCAATCAACATTAAATCTGAATGGTTCTGTCGGTGTAGAGTTAAAAGACCCCTTAGACCTAACATTGTGGCTTAAACTTCTTATTTTACTCTATGCTGATGACACTATATTACTTTCCGATTGCCAAATTGACTTCCGGAATAGCCTTAACACTTTCCACGAATATTGCAACAACTGGCACCTAAATATTAATTATAACAAAACTAAAATAATAATATTTGGAGCAAGACAATTACAAAACTTCAATTTTTACATTGGTAATACACCTATTGAGATAACAGACAACTATCATTATCTTGGTCTCACTTTCTCAAGCAATGGATCATTTCTTAAAGCACGCAAACATATAGCAGAACAGGCAACCAAAGCCATGCACTTACTTTTCACAAGGGCAAACAATGCCAGCCTCCCAATCGACCTCATTATAAAGCTCTTTGACCACACTGTGCTTCCTATTCTGACCTATGGATCTGAAATATTTGGATACGAAAACATTGATATACTAGAAAGAATCCACAATAAATTTCTAAGAAAAATCACAAATGCTAAAACTTCAACACCTATATCTTTCTTACACGGAGAGCTTGGAAGGTACCCAATATCAATTACAATTCAAGCAAAAATGATATCTTTTTGGACTAGAATACTTAACGGGAAACAAAATAAGTTTGCAGCGCAGATATATAACTATATGATGATTCTCCCTGACAATAACTTCAAATGGATAAATAAAATAAAAGAAATTCTCAATGTAACAGGTTGTATAGACTTATGGCAAAACCAACACCAATTGAATACTTCTATAAAAACAAATAAAATCATTAAAAACATATTAATAGAGCAATATAAAGCTACATGGCAAAACAGTCTCACTACCTCAAACAAAACCAGAACATATAGAATATTCAAAGAGAACATTGAACTGGAAAAATACCTTACACTTTTACCTCAGCGTGAGCGAAGTAGCCTGTTCAAATTCAGAACGGCAAACCATAACCTCCCAGTAGAAACAGGTAGATACGATGGCACACCATACGCTGAAAGAAAATGCACAAAATGTACAAATGACCAGGTTGGAAATGAAGAACACTACATTTTATTTTGTCCCTTCTTTCAAACACAAAGAGAACAGTATTTAAGTGTATTCAACACACCAACTTCAAGCCTTACTCTAAAAACAGTTTTATCAACAACTTCAACAACACAACTCAAAGAAATGTGCAAATTCTTAAACATAATCCTTCAAAGTTTTAAACAAAAGTAATGTCACACCACTCCACTATCATTTCATCCCATTACTATCATACATGTATTCTTATCGCATTATATGTCCAACCCAATGCCTCCTGATCTTCCCAAGTTGACAAATGACAACCATTATCAATGTTTTATATGTTTTTTTGTTGTTCCGTATTGCTTCTCTAGTAACGGATTCTTTATCGTTTATTTATTTCATTGTTTTATGTCAACTTCAAGGGAGATAATTTCTTTTCTGCTTAACAAAGAGTTAAATAGTAGACTGATTAAATGATATCGTACATCAATTGACTTACTAAGCTTTTCTAATAAATAAATTACCTGCTTACCTGGCGCTATAACGGAACGTTCCATCCTTTAGCTTAAATTTATCCGATAATTGCTGTAACGGGTTCGTCTTCACATGCTCTTTTTTGCACTCGTTACTCTAAAGCGCGAACGAACAAATAAATTACTCCCGGAGCGGGCTACATGCTACTATACTACCTGTTCATGTTAATGTTTTTGCGGCTGTATTTAAGATATCTTTTTTTCTTTCTTTTTTTTCTTAGAATCAAACTGTATGTTTGCCAACATCGGATACAAATGTACATAATAAATAGAGTTAATGTAAATATAATGAAAGCTATTCATACTTGTCGGTGTTATTTGCTACTCACAGCAAATGTTATTTTGTTAATATGCCTCCCGACAATATACAGTATAAAATCTGTGTTGTATTGCATTGTTCTGTGCATGTTAATTGTTTATAATGTTTTGTGTACATATTATTCAAATATCGCAACTGTGGACTTTTCTCTCTCTCTCGAAAAATAAACTCAGGTTACACCTAACTACGACTATTATTGATTGACATTGAATTAAATCTACTTATAAAGCCCAATACTCAAAAAAAGACTTCCAATTTCCATCGTTCACAATTGTCTGCCGGATTCATCATCCCGATATATAACTATTGTATATTTACATGTAAAGACATGTTCACTCCCCCCTCCCAACGAACTAGTTAAAATTGAATGTGTTTGAACACTCCACTTAATAGTTTCCCTTTGTATGTTGTATTATAGTATTGTATTATATGTTTACATTATGCATGCTATAACTGATCAACTTGTACCGGATCATATTGTTAAAAACTGTTTTTGTCATGTTGCCCTTATTGTATACCTTGTATACTTGGGTGTAAATAAAGAGTTGTTCTGTTCTGTTCTGTATTATTTTGTTATATCTTTGTTCGCCACATAATTGTTTTGAAATTGATATTTATTTGCTTGCACATACGAAAGACAATCAACGGGGGCAACAAAATACGATGTTTTGAAAACAAAACTGTATTATAGTGTGATAGTCAACATTTGTTTATTACTATCTGTATTGATCTAATACAGTTATAACAAACAATAATTGACCATTCCTCTATTTAGCCACCCAGTTTGCCATGACGGTATATATTTCAATGCCACCGTACGTGTCTGGCCATTCATTGATAACAATTACCTTATTTTAACTCGGTGGTTTGCTTTGTTCTGTAACTGGATACATTAAATAACGTGTTCGTTGTGCCCATCGATTTTTAAAAGTATTGCATTACCTTAAAGTCTTTGTCTGACAAATCGGATTTGCACTTGTTATGTAACTTTGGGTTGAACATTGAGGGCGATATTAATGTACTGTTCTTATTAAATGTGACACATTCATCTACCACTTGAAATAAACATGTTACTTTTTATACCTTATTTTTAATTGTTTCAAAAGACATTCGACTTCACATGTTTTCAGTCGTATCTGAGAGCTTCGTAAACGCACCTTAGAAGTCCCTGTCCATAGACGACATTACAGTGGGGTTAGTGATTTTGTTCCGCAAATAAGAGGTTGCTAAGAGATGAATATTACTGGTGAATTAATCTCTAATAATCCGGTTTTGTTTAGGGGTCAATCTCTAACAATCCCGTCTAGGGTTTTTTAGGGATTTTTTGGGTTGAAAACGGATTATTTGGGATTGTTAGGGCTGAATAGGGATGCTAGCACTCTGCGCATGCGTACGGGTTAAAAGGCGGAGTTAAGAATGTGAGCATTTGCTAGTACTGCGCATGCGTAGGGCTGAAAGGGCGGAGTTATTATCGCGAGCTTTAACTCGCGATAATAACTCCGCCTTTTCAGCCTTACGCATGCGCATTACTTTAATGATTTACAGCAAAGATCTATTAATAAACAAAAGTTGGAAACATCTATTCGGACCAATAGAAAATATCGGGTATTAGCGCAGCGAACTCGAGATCAATATAACGTAACATCAATCGAGCAGCCGCTAGTCTCACTCTGTTATCTGACGTTATAATTCGCTACTGCAGTGTGTCTGCCCGCTTGATTTCAATACACAACATTTTATTACTTCGTACAATAGAACTGAAAACATTTGAAACATGAAAATGTTTCGATATGTATAGCAGCGTTGATAAATTAAACGTGAT
>VMBQ01010685.1:0-26307 GCA_007657795.1 Dreissena rostriformis | reverse complement strand
TGCGACAATAATTTATGATAATATGAGTGCATCCTATGACCTATAGGGAAGGGGAGGAATCTTAAAATATTGCTTTCACACCAATTGATAGAACGTACGTATAGTTTGGAAAACAGAACAACCTTTAAAGGCAACAGAAACCAAAACATACGAAAATTATTCAATTTCAGGTGTTGCAACAAAAACCCAGTTTCAAAGAGAGCCTTGGGCGCGACAATGCCCGCACAATAGACCGCGTGTCACGCGTAGCGGTCCCGGGAGCATTCCTAGTGTTTAACCTCGTGTACTGGTGTGTCTACATCTACTGGTCCCCAGACGCCTCAGACGTTGCCTGAACCGGAACTGTATGGCTGCACGTGTATGCAACCATGTACATTCAAAACTTGCACAGATAAAATTACAAAAAAAAACACACTTGCAATTCTTATATTCCGTATAAGTGGAACGCGATGGCTGACCTTTAACTGTTTGGATTGACATGTGCACAACCAGTTACAATCAATATTTGTGAAACGTGATGGAAAGAGGGCCAAGGTTTCAAATATAATTGAGCTATAATAAATAGGCTTTAAGTTGATACAATGTGGAGCATGCTAATTATCATATGATTACATATCACGTCGTTTACAAAGATAATTGGGTTGACCAGTAGTGCAAAAATCGAAACTATGAAAAACGATTACAGTTTGTTTGATGAACAATATATAACATAAATAGATAGTTGGTAGACCTTATCTAATTTAGCGCAGTAATTAAGTTCAGTTTTAGTGTATAGCTACTGTAATTGGTAAACAAATCAGCAATAAGACTTCTAGAATAAAAAAAAACATGATATAATAGATACAAGAGCTATGTGATGTTTAAGTGTATTAATAGTTTTTGACATCAGTTATGTCGATTTAACATATTGTTCATAATTTGGACCCTTGTTTTGTTTTTGTTTACAACATTCACCAATACGTCATATAAGTTTGTTAAGATTTCATTCCATGCATTTTATTTTCATCATTTAAAAAAACTTGTTTTCAATCAGAGTGTAAAAGTATAGTATTACATGTTTCATTTGAGTATTGTAATATTACATTTTTTTATTATTATTTTTGTTAAACATTTGTATAACGCCCTTTTCATACAGCCTTTGGTTACATAGTAAGTGGCTCGTCTGTTATGTAGGTAAATGTGCATACATGTAAATGTGTTGTTTCTGTATACTAAATACTTCGTTTAACATCCATTTTTATTTTTTTAATTCAGTCATTTAAGATCATAAACGTTATATAATCCTTTTTGTTGTTTGCTTTTCTACCGTCTCATATCGTTTACAGTTAATTTATAGTACATTAACCAAAATGAGAATGTATAAAAGAATTGTTAACAATAGTGAGAACTAAATACCAATAATACATAAAACATGGTTAAAAAACAGTGATTATTAATAAAAAATACTATTAAAAATATCCATGCGCACAATTTAATCCCATCTATAGAAAACAATTTGTATTTCTTTCGCTGTGTGGTATATTGAATCTTTTTTTCTAATACTGATCAAATGCAAATAAATGTAAAATGCTATTTACAATAAAAACGCCTTAAAAGCACAATATCGACTGTTTAAAATGTTATCAAAGACAAATTGCTGTATAAAAAATAACACGGGAGTAGGAATTCACAAAAAAAGTTTGCTTCATCTAAAATATTAGCTGTTATTCCACAATATATAATATTTTATCATGCTTCTGTTTTGATGATTTATTAAATGCATATAAATATAGTCGTTATATTCATCGAGGCTTGAAGGTCCGCCCCGTATAATTTTATATCGAATATTGTTGATATTGAGTTCAACGTAATACGATTTCCCAGTTTTGGTCCATCCTGTTACCAACATAGGCTGCATCACTGAGTCCAACACGTGGAGTCGGCGCCTTTGTTGATTCAGTGTTCATATGATATAAACCAAACGTTTCTCTCCTGTCGATGGGTCTGGGGTTTCAACAATACAATATTTGTCTATAATATTGTTCTAACGTGGGACTGATACAATTTAAATATGAGTAAATTGTGCAGTTATTTAGATATATATGGAAACGCTTCATGATAAATGACAATATAAAGGCACTGAAATAAGCTGTTAACTATTTATTTTAATTATTTAAAGCTGCGAAGACACAATAAAACACAACGCTGCACTTTGGCTACTCTTGCCACGCTGTACATTCAAAACCCCAGACGTTATTGATGCAAAACATTTGGTTTTGTGATGTTGACAAGGACCGGCAAGGTTCATACACTATTTATGAGTTTGTAATTAAATAACGAATCCCGATTTGTTTATGTCAGCCGTCTAATCCTTCTGGAATAATTTATGCGCTAGGGCTATTATCTTGTTGTTCTCAGATGAGTTTCTATGTAAATGAAACTGATTTGAAATTAGGTTTTCGTATTGGCTGACTCGTACATCTTATCACAATCAATATTGCTTTTTGATTTTTATAATTTTCGGCAAAAACCTTTGCAATTTTGAGAACTATAGAGTCAATGTTTCTTACTAAATATAAAACTGCATTGTTTAGTATACACGGCTGAAGTGTTTGATACATAAATCACCAATTGTATTTGTTCGTGATAGACCTGCAATCAAATCGAAAAAATAATAGATGCTTATTAAACATAAAAGCTTATTTGCAGGGGAATCTTATTCAGTATTGCATTTGACCAATAACGATTACATTGTTTAAGCAAAAAACGCTGGTAAATCAAGGAAATCGTTATAACGAATTTTGTACTGAGCGTTATGTTCGTAATCTATTTCGATCCAACGTGGAGTGTATATTTCAATAAAACATGATTTAATTTGTTGAATAATCATTGAACCATTTTTAATCTTATTATGTATTTTTTAAGATATAAAGTATGTTATTTCATAATTAAATAAAATAAATAGTGTAAATCAGCATTGAAGTCAATTGAAAGCGAAAGCTTATTAAAAGCCAGACGTTAGTACGAAAATAAAACAACAATCAATTGCTTAAATTTATGTTAAATATTTAATACTTTTGTTACAACTCTGTAGATCTCGAACCGCAATTTTGATAGAATTGTTTTAGAGCGCCTTTAAATGAAACAACACTTTTTAACAAAATTCAAATTAACGATGTGGTTTTATTGTATGTAATCAAGATTGAATTACATTTTGACATACTATTTGTTACGATAAGGTACAGGTACATTCAATGATATGAATATTTTCGCAGATTAAATGCTATCTTTATAGACATGTTACCTAATTATTTTATGGTTGGGCCAACGGCTGCAGAAATAATGTTTAATGAAAAGCAACGCATAGTTCAATGCGATGATGAACAGATGACAGTTATTACGTTTAAAATAGTCAACAAGATGCCATTCCACCATGAGCATGTGACGGAATGTTCATGTTTAACATCGTCAAGATTTCCATGGTAACCTAGTTTTTAGACGCCAATGACTCAGATTTGAACATGGCCTTGATATTTTTAAGATAGGCATTTCATATTAATTGTGGCCAAATGTGGGCTTATAGAGTACTAAAAGTTAAGACTGCACAACTCACGATGGATACGACGGATACCGGACATAAACTGATCCCAATAGCTCAACATGAGCACGTTGAACTCAAGTGAGTGAAATAAGTCCCTATCAAGTTGTATACAGATTGGACAAAAATGTGACATTTTCACACATTTTCAATCTACCTATATTGTTAATGCTGGAAGTAAGAAATTTGAGTGAACACCAGATTAATGTGTCAGAAGCCTGGTTTATTATTAAAACAATGGGTTGCAGTGTAGTGATATGTATTTTTTTTTTGTTCAATGGTAGTATAATTTTAAAATCCAGAATATAGAATCATGAAAGCTCTTAAACAATAAACATGTATTCTCCATTAGAATCTATTAATAATTCAGGGACCTTACGTTCCTCTAAAGCTTATTATTAACGGTTATCACCGTGTTAAGACAAACGTATGGCCTCGTGCCAGAATATATTCACATGTCACAATGTTCTGAATAAATAATCGGATTGCGTACCACGGAAACGTTTATCAAGACAACTAAACCGATCTACTTTAATCACGTGTTTGTTTCATTTCCTTAATATCTGTCTTTTTCTCTCAATAAATTACCAAATGGGCATTACCGAGTTATGTTTCCTTATGTACAAGTGAATCTTTTTCTGATAATAAATGGTCAAATAGGTATGCGTTTTGTTTAATTTACTACAAGTGCGCTTCTTTGAGAAAACGAATGATCAAATAGGTATGCTTTTTTAATACAAGCGAGCTTATTTCAGAAAACGTTCGACAAATATCTATGCGTTTTGTTTCCATAACTGCAAGTGTGCCTTTTCTAACAATGAATGATTATATAGGTATGCGTTTTGTTCCATTTGCTTCAAATGTGCCTTAGTAGGGTCAATATATGGAAAAAAACTATCAATCCCCAAAACATTGCTACAAAGAGTATTTTAACTGATCCTGGAAGGGCAGAATGTCCTTTATAACATATCAAAAGTTTACCCAAATCGGACCTCTGGAAAGTAGTTTTCTTCAACATGGTCGCCAAGATGGCCGCATAAACCTTCTTATGATAATAAAAATGTAAGTATCCACTCAAATTTAATGATTTTAGTGTATATACCTAGGTTTCAGGGGGCAAATAACACAGTCAGATAATCAAAAAATTATGTTAGTCTATAACGTAACATAAAAATTCAACATGGCGTCCAAATGACCGAAAACACAAATATAACAAGTGCATAACTACAGACAAACGTGATGATCGAGAAAGTGAGCTATTGTAAAACCTGGTTTAAGTCGGCTGAAGAGACCCATGAGCCTAATTGAGAAAGCATTTCAAAGTAACCCTCTAAAACCAGTAGTAGTTGTCCGGAAAAACATCGGTCTGATGTTGGAGTGTTTTATGAACTCTCCCTCATTGAAGGCACCTGTCTCTAAAACATACTTAATGCTGTTTATTGGGCAAACGCAATTGTGCACACATTTTTATATTATATTGAGGCACCGATGAATGGTTTGTCGCAAGTACGTATTTGAAACATAATTATAAATAGAATGGTCATTTATTCGGTGGCAATAACAAACACAGAAATAACAACAAAAGTAAATCAGTTTGTCGTGGCCATTCAATATCGCCTAAGATGAAAAAATATGGTAATGTGTGTGTTTTGAATATACATTTTAGCCAATGATTCTGTGTATGTCACTTTCAACTAAATCATGTTATTTCGCAAACTAGCGTCTTCTCGAAGAAAGCTACACTCCTCAGTCAAAGTGTTCTCGGTGACAATCTGTCACCATGTTCCTGATTTAGGCAATCATCAATTCCATCCACATTCAGACGATAACGTCTTACCACTTTAATGTTTGTTAGATTTTCAAATTCACACAGCCTATCGTTCATACCTACAAGTCAATAAATAAACACGGTTTATATCCATATTATCTATGTAGTACGACAAATACATATATAATAATTAAGCAACATTTTGTAGTAATAAAATGTCCATTTTCACCAGCGTTTACATTTGGAAAACAATAAGTACTGAACAGAGGATAGTTGGAAGCAACTTGTTTCATCAGGTGTGGTATCATTTGTTTATATGAGATTTTTATATGTCATACCAAAAATTAATTTCCAATGCACTGAATTTAATGATATCACCATCACATGACATGAAATAAATTAAAGAGTGCAATAAACAATATAAACAGCATAACGGTAAAATGACAATAACCACATAACGCGGAACAAATTAAATATTTTCAGTTTAATTTTACGAACTTCAGTATAAAAGTGAAAATGGTAGTGAATTGACACGTGACTTTAATTTCATCACTATACGAATTGTTACCAATTTCTGAATCAGTACGAGTTTGTTCAATAATGAACATATAACCTCAAAGTACAATATATGAGTTGCTTTTTCATCGTTCCGTTCCTATTTACATTGAAATAGTTTATTATACGTTGTCTAAAATCTAAAAAACATAAACGTCCGCGATTGTAGTTGTTTTTACGAGAATTTATCTATGAAGGTTTCGTCACTTTTTTGTTTTGGGAAGTGAAGGTTTCAAAACAGTTACAAAAAAAGTGAAAAAAAAAGAACATTAATTTTGATGATTGTATTACCACATTTAAATTTCGGTGGTAAATTTAAGGGATATTTACATTTATGTAACGTTATTTACGCAAACATTGCAGTTAATCCATTAAAAATGTTTACATTCATTTCACAATTTTAAAACCTGTGATTTCCTTGCATGAAATTGAGTATGTATTCGTAAATCAATGCAAAATGGCCGATAAAACGAAGTAAAACACTGGCGTAAAGGTTTCTAACTATTTTAGTTAAACCCCCATTAACACTCAAAATCAACGAATATATCGTAATATATTTCATAAAATAAATTAACCCATAAGAAAATCAGTGTTCCTTATAGCAATAGCCAAAATTTTAACGCTAGATGTGTTCTGGAAACAAAGATTTAACAAGATACAAAATGCTTTTTTTTGTGGTACACTATATTCAACACATGTTCATGCATTTGATATTTTATTTAAATTATATTTCAATTCTCTGCTCATATAATTATTTTGTTAACTAACTTGTATTTCGGATGAGATGAAATACAATTAAATTGAGGTATGTATTAGATGTTCATAATTAACATCGAATGTGCCAATCATCATTGTATCCTGCTCTAAGCTCTCTAGATTCGGCAATTTCTTGCACGCAAGTCTGCTAGCATTTCACGTCTGCCACAATACCATTCCTATTGTGACGGACTGAGCCAGAACACTGTTATAATTTCACAGCGTTCAAAATCCACAGACCAGTATTAACATGGTTGCATCATGCAAAGTGGAGCATTAGCATTCAGATTGGGTTTTATTCGCTGGCTCATTTTTATATTTATTAAATTACAAGTATCGCATGAAACTGTGTTCTCATCGATTGTTTTTTTGTTGCGTTAATAATCACCAACGGAATTTGGTGTTGTATAAGGGTATCATGTGAATGTAATGGAGTTACTTATAATGATGATTAACATGCTAGAGATGATTATCTTATGCTCTTTATGCTCGTAACTGAATGAGAACTCTAACAGGAAAATCTGAAATAATACATAAATCAGTGTTAATGCATTATGGAAATACCATTACATATAATCGGTCATATTTCGTCTGATTAAGCCTTTATGCGAATGGACTCCAGCATTGTTTAAATTAAACTTAAGTAGGTTTGGGTTACTTTCTTTTTCTGCAATTTATATATAGTTATTCAGAGTTAGTTTATTCAATAATTAGCCTAAATGTTTATGTGTGTATGCCATTCGTTATTTTATGTTTTATTGATGGTTTAAATACATTTCATTATCATCAATTCATGTGTAAATTCAATTTGTTGGACAATATGAACTATAACTTACTGTTCGATAGTACGTTTTGATCGTTTGATTTATACATATAATTGAGCCTGGTCAGGCGAGGTTGAGTCTCATGTCATATACAATCAGCGAAGCTCCAGACCAGCCTGACCATTCGCACAGACTGGTCAGGAGATACGCTGTCCACGAATGTGACCGCAAACCTTGCGTTATTTCATAGTAGAGACCAGTCAAGCAGTCCGGTTTGGAGCTATCCAGTTTGCATATGGCATACGACTCATTTTCTTCTTTGTATATCAGACAACTAGTATGTCGGAGTATGCCATTCTCTTAAGGACCATAACAACTGTTTTCTGATGTTGCGATTTATTAACAATAATGCGGATCTTTACTCAGAACTGATATTCTACGGAAGAACCATGCATAATCTTCAACCAGATTCCAGCTTATATCCCAATTTGTTATTATTGATGCGTTCGTTCAACACTGTGGGTCAAGATGAAATGTCATTTGTATGTTGTTATAAAATGTTTACTACATATGCATAATGTTAAAAAGTATTATATGCTAATACAAGTTTATAGGGTAGAGTTTCAATGATTTAAAACAAAGTACTTTTAGACCAATTTTCCAACTGCCAAAAACCCACAGCAATCAAATTCTAGCAAAATAGTAATGACGATTTGTTTTTTCTACTTTGTTCGACGACCGAATAATGATATATTTGCACACGTACCATTCTCATAGTTTAGCAGTATTTGTGGATGAGAGTACTTTAGCAGACTGTCAATATGAGTTCTATTTAAACTGAAACAATATGATCATATTACACTGAGATAATTTGATATAATTTGATATAATTTGATAATATGCGTTAAGTTTTATTTCATATGTGAATGACGATACATCAGAGTGGTTTGCCGGTCAAACTTGTTTATCTACGCATGTGAATAAAATTATTGAATTGTGTTTTTTTTCACCAAACACACAATAACACACCAGAGTATACCAATATTATATAACGTACCTCTAAAATTCCTAAACGATTACAACCCTTCCTCCAACACCGTGTTTTGTATGCCTATGATGAAAAACCTTAAATTGCTTTTTATATAAAGACGATCACTAGATTATATTCACATTTTATGGATATATTTATTTCTAACAATTGTCTATGCTTGTAATTTATGTCATGTAGAGTACTGTTAACTCATTTTACGTAAGATGTGTGTCTATGTTTTTTTGGAAATAAATAAAATTGGAATGACAAAAAAAAAACGATCCAGAGAGACTGTTGGAATATATCAGAAGATTCAGATTTCTCAACAGGCTTCCACGGAAGTATGGGAGGAGAAATGTTCATTGGAAATGAAAGGTTGCATATATACTCGTAACCGCAGAGGTTTGTAGACGATGCATGTTAATTTATTGCACCGAGTATGAATAGTAATTCTCTGCCAAATACCTGTACATTAAGTGTAATAAGTGTTCTTACAGAAAACGAACAACTGCACCAAAATAATAATAATATTATATCCGACATTTTTTAACATTATATATTAAACATATACATCAGTAAAACATATACATCAGTATATAAAAGCAATATGCAAAACTGAGGCCTTAATCTGAAAACTACTTCAAGGCGAATGTCTTATTAACAGTCCCTTAGTGTCACCTAAGAGGATTTTTTATTCCCTCACAACGCACGAATTTGATGAGTCATCGTAACCCATACCTTAAGTCGAGTTCAATCGACCTCCTAGCGATGATATAAACTCAGTTAAGAAGCAGCTTCAATGCTCATTATTGTCATTAATAGTCATACTTGTTTTTTAATCACTTATAAACTGGTGTACTGTATTTCCGTCATCAAGAATAAATACATGTATAACTAAATAAGTATATATTGATTGGACCCAAACTTTGTGACTGAAACAATTTTGTTTTACTTCAATTTTCCACAATTCATGCGTTACTTAAAGTACATTACAGCTTGAGTACATAACTTCGTAGAGTAAAATGTGTTATTTGCGTTAACGTGAAAGGTCATTTATTGGTGTTTCTACCATGACTGAATTTCAGTACACACTCATATCATATATGTTTTGTGTCTTTAGTAACGTAGGAATCGGATAATGATGCAGCAAACGTCTTATCAATAAGCCAGAAACGATTCTGTCGCACGGACTCAGTTTGGGCACTTTCAAATTTGAATTCTAAAAACATTTTCATTAAGTATTGTACACATGAATTGAGTTAAGTTTCGAATTAGTTTTGTGAAAATCACGACACGACGAATACTTTGATATGCAAGTTATATTTGCGTAACCTGTACGTTTGATGCAAAGAAGCCAACACATACAACGTGCATGGCTGCTGCATGCACATATGTGACTTTAATGGAGGATTATCGTAAGTTACTTGACGTTTGTTCGCAGCGATACTGCGGATGAAAAGAAAAGACGTGGGCGTCGTACATTTCCATTTCCACGGTACGTGACTAGTTAACTTGAATGAAATGTACGCGATGCTTTTGTTAATGGTTTTATTACTTATGTTGACAGGTGAGTGCAAATTATACGGAGAACACACGTGCCATATGGTAATAAAAAATTGCTGAATATCCCTGCCAGTGTTCAAATTGTCACAGTCCGTACATCATCATCGTTTCATACTTCCTGTGGACATAAGACAATTAATGTTGCTCACAGCCGATGGAAGCAAATATCGCATTGGGTACAAATATAAGATTACAAGATTTTCTAGTATTTTTGTCTTGAAATACCACTCTATACTGACTTGCGTTAATACAAAAAGCGTTTACTCACGGTGATCTTGTGGCGAAATGTGAATTGAATACAAAGCAAAGTTTAGGTGCATTGTTTGAATCTGATACTGTAATTTGTATTAAGCATTAGTCGCAGCACACTTTGACCGAAGTATGTTAGCTTTTTAACGATAGGCCAGTGTCATGTAAAAATATCAATGCATCTTTTAAAGTGTGCTATACTAAACTACGTTTCTATTTCGATGAGAAATTGCCATCTTGTTAACAAGTGCTATTTAAAACAAAATCACAACAATAAACACAATTTATAAAACAATATTTGACGTTTCGTTTCCCTTATAAGCAAATTCAAATGTGTATTGTATACAAAAACAACTTGCATACAATAGTGCAAAATACTCGGAACGTTTGATACAGTTGGTATTATGAGGCGAGAATTGAGACACACAAAAGAATGACATACCAATCATGAATGCTGGAAAAAAGATACAATTATTAGTTGATTTAAATCAACCATCATTACGAAACAAAATAGTTTATCATCTTCATTGTTGGAGCAAAATGCGTATATCGAGTATATTTAGCATTTCGAGTTGTAAATACGATTTGTTCGTCAACATGTGTTATTATTTCTGTCAGTCTCGCATTATCTAATTGGCATACAGTTATTGATCCTCACAGTACCCATGATACCGATACTATCTCCACAAGCGGAGAGTCAAACACTGACAGTGAGCGAGGATTCATAAGTGCGCTTCTTCTCCATGCTCTGAACAGAATCGGGAGAATGTTTGAGCCGTGATACTGTATCTGCGGATAGATAAATCTTGGAATAAACTGACATGAAGCAGTGATAGTGGTGAACCGTGAAATCTTGGATTTGTTGATTTTATTCCGGTGAGAATTGTTAGTGTTTTATACGTTCGGCCCGATTTGATAGCGGCGATATTTATATTTATGTGTACGTTATTTTTAAATAAATGGTTGCAATGAATAAAACATGTTCATATGGTAGTAATGGCTTCCTTAACGTTGAAAACAACGACGTAAAATATAAGCTAATTGCAAGTACGTTTAAATACAATTTATTATATTAATCATCATAACTATAATGGAATTTTATTAAAAACATTTAACAATTAAATGTACATACGCACCTCGAGATCATTTGTTTTATCTTATCGATTTATAGAAAGTGTAAACCATTTCGCTCCAATATATACATATTGCATAAGGTGCATCATGTTATGTCTCAAATTGTGATGTTAATATCTTAATATGTATGAGTATGAATTGAGAGAGAGAATGATAATATTACCTTACTCACTCTAGGATTAGAATCATTATATAGAGACACACTTTATCACAATTTATAGTTATATTGCAATGTGTTTGTTATATATGCAATAAGGAAAACTCAAAATAGTTTTGGGGAATATGTATAAGAAAGCTGACTACATTAATTTTTATTTCATGTAGAAATCAAGGCAATGTTGTTTTAATTTGTAGTTCTTGTCTCAGAGGAATGTCTGCAGCGCCTTGGGTCTGACAGTTAATTTGAGAATAATGACATAAACATAATTTATGTTGGTGATACCAGTTCCATAGTAACATAACGGGCTGTAATAGGTTAACCTTTACATTTGAATTATCATCATTATCACGCACTTCTTAATCTGAATGTTCGAAGGCCAAATCAAAACTCTGTTTAAATAATGATCCCAGCTATGGACCAATGCCAGAGACATGATAAAATGACACAGACTATCGGATTGCACAAACATTAAGTATTAAAATGGCACTACATTTACATAATATGAAACCTCACCATTAAAATTAAACGAAAGTTGAACTCTCGTGCTATTTTTTTATTTTATTTATTTTTCTTATGATTCTTCATTGTAATAAACAGAGCAAACGAGTGACATATAATTGTGTTATATTCTAAATACAATTTAAAAATCACCATGCATGCATTCCATATTTCTATACTAATTTAAAGTAAAAATACAATTGCTTTAACACGAAAACAGGAGAGTAGTATTCGTTATAAATATGAAATCACGACCAAGCCATGACTTCGTGAAATTGATCTCATTGGTATTGAGGTATCAATTATCATTAACACATCTCGAACAAATTGTTTGTATTATTATTAATAATGTATGTGTTACGCATTGATAAAGGGAAACGAATATAATCCGAGTAAATTCGTCATTTATTGTCAGATTTGTATTCAAATTTACGAATATTGTTTCTGTATTTTTTTAATTAAGTAAGCTTGGCTCCATCTCGGTCTGTCTTTTCGTGTCCTAACAAGAGCAATTGCTTGGTTTGTTAATTTTCGTATTCGTTATAAAAACATTGGAGAAAATGAGCGTAAACAAAAAACTATTTTAATCAGAAACAAACTATTACAATGACTAGAGGATGTCGTCTTTATAAATGTTGTTTTATAAGCAAAAGCAGAATGCACAACGCTAAGTGACTCAACAATATTTTGAAAGTTTTAATTGAACGCCACATTGTTGGCGATAAGGACACATATTGAATGTAGGAGCTATGGGATATTGAATGTATGTTTGTTTGCTGTTGTTGTTGTTTTCCAAAAAAATATTAACATCAGTGTATGTTCCCAGGTTTATATCGCAATTTCAAGCGGGTTAATGCCACTTAATGTAAACTAAACAAACAAAATCAAACCTGAAAACGAATTTGTCAAGTATTTATGATACATAGCATCGAAACTNTAATTTGGCTTAACAGGCTTAACGGTCTGATAAAAAGGCTGAATAGGACGTATGTTTCTTATTAAATATGCTAAACAGGTTCAAATGGCTGCTTTATAGGCTAAAATGGGCCTATAATAATAGGAATGTACTAAACTTGCTAAATGGGCTATACAGGCTGAAAAGGCTGTTAAATGGGCTAAATAGGCTAAATAGGATGTATGTTTCAACCTATGCACTAAACAGGCTAAATAGGCTAAATAGGCTAAAAAGGCTAAATTCACACACGTTTATTACAATGACTAGAGGATGTCGTCTTTATAAATGTTGTTCTATAAGCAAAAGCAGAATGCACAACGCTAAGTGACTCAACAATATTTTGAAAGTTTTAATTGAACGCCACATTGTAGGCGATAAGGACACATATTGAATGTAGGAGCCATGGGATATTGAATGTATGTCTGTTTGCTGTTGTTGTTGTTTTCCAAAAAATATTAACATCAGTGTATGTTCCCAGGTTTATATCGCAATTTCAAGCGGGTTTATGCCACTTAATGTAAACTAAACAAACAAAATCAAACCTGAAAACAAATTTGTCAAGTCTAGTATTTATGAAACATAGCATCGAAACTTATGAAAGCTACACAATATTATCTGAATAACAAGGTGTAACGACCTATGGCCTCCATATCAATAAACCGTTTCGCCGTTTCGCAGTAAGTGGATTTCTTCACTATTGCTTAAAACATGACAATATCTGGGTTTTCTTAAAGCCCCATTAATATTCAAAAATCAACTGAAATTTATTTTAGTATTTTGAAAAATAAAATTACCCAATAAAAAATCAATGCTACTTATAGCAATAGCCAAAATTTCAAAGCCAGATGTGGTCTGGTAACAAAGATGTTTGTGGATATAAATACACGTTTTTATTATTTGTGTCACAATAAATTCCATTTTAATTTCCCGCACTGATATCTATTCATACGACACATGAACTATTTGCGGAAAATTAAAATGGAATTAATTGTGTCACACAAAATGAAAACGTGCATTTTATATCTACAAACATCTATGTTACCAGACAACATCTGGCGTTGAAAGTTCGGCAATTGCTATATGGAACACTGATTTTTAATTTTTTAACTTTATTTTACGAAATATTGTACGAAATTGTCGTTGATTTTGAGTAGTAATGGGTCTTAAAATCGAAAGACGTCATTTGTAGACAACAAGTTCAGTCGATATGTTGACTTACCGAGTACGGAACCGACCATGTTGGTCATTTTCCTATCTGCTGTTAACCGTGATTATGACAACCTCGATCAGCCAATCAGAAACGACGACGCATCAGGTGCTGACGTCACTGCCTCCAACTGTTATTCAAAATAACGTTTCGTCACCTGGTTTGGAGAAGACAACAGGAGCGGGCATAAGGTCTCGAATGGTTATTTTGTTGCTGTCTGATTTTCGTCTACACTTTCTTGCAGTGTATTCAACACTTTATGTGCAATGTGTCCTTCAATGATGTTTGATATTCATTCACCATAAAAAAATCAATCAATCAGTCAATCACCTTTGAATGTCCATAACTTCTGAAAAGAACATTTTTCTGATTACGGTATTCATATTAACGTATATGTAAATATGTTTGTTTGAGTGAGGTACTAACTATTATTTAAAAAATGTGCGTTATACTGTTTAAAAACAAGACCATGTTTTGCAATGTCAACATAATGCATTTTATGAACATTTTGAACAAATATGTTTTTTGGTAATATTATGCAAAACTTATTATTATATTGTGTTCTGATTCTCGATTATTTGTATGTTTAAATCAACAACATACTTTCCTAATTGCTCAGGCAGAAAACCCTGGACAGACTTCTTGATGGCTATGATCCACGGATACCACCAAATTATGAAGAAGGTGAGCATAAAGTATAACCGCCTATATTGTATATTGTTTTTTTTCTAGAACGATGTTATTGCATTCATTTATAACAGCATTATACAACTGTTCAATGCTCATCATTTATACACAGGGCTTTCATGCTGATATTTTTTTCAAAGTTTGTCTACGTCAGCGGTCTGCTTACAAATTAATTAGTTTGTTCACGTCGCGATCATTTGAATTGGTGTGATGTTCGTGAACCACGATACTATTGTTATGTGCGATATCTGTTAAATAAACATTAAACATACGGCTTTTTAAACTTCGTCATTGACTTTCACATATTTATTTTTTTTCAACTGAGAAAACTCTTCATTTGTAATAAGTGACACCTTTAAATAAATGGTTTATATAAATAATAATGAATACATGCACTGAAACAAGGAATTGTGTACATTAGTGTTTAAAGCAATATGTGATGTAATTTAATACAAAAGCAAGCATGGATACACATTACAAATAATTTATATGTTAAATCGTCGTTTAGATATTCACAACCAATTAAGAAGCACAACGGAAATCATACAAATTGCGAAATAAATGTTTTTATTCCTTGCTTGTGATCACTGCGTGGCCTTCTTTAAAGCTAGTGATTTCAGCACTAACCGGGCTAAATTGTTACTCTTTTCGATCATTGTGTAGGAAAGGTTCTCTCTTGATAATGCATATGGAGTTTTATTATTTTTGTATTGAAAACGACGCTCGTATGTTCATTTGAAAAACATATTGGAATTTTGTTCAATAAGACTATGATTGGTAAATGTAATGCGATCCATGCACAACTTAATAGATTTTAACGATGACACATATCGTTTCGACATGATAGGATATTGATAAACTAGAAATTGTATGGCATTTAATGGACCAGTACCATTTTGAATGCATACTTATGTGACCAGTCGAAACGCTCTTGAACTATTTTAAGATGGCGGAATATTCAAGATGCAAATGGGTTTTGTGGGTGCTACAAAGCGATTTTGAATCATTCTCAGATCAATCGAACGCTTTGACAATAATTTAAGTAAGCGGCATTATTTATGATGCAAATCGGATCCTTGAGATATACACAGCGATTTGGAATCCATCGTTCTTTCATCAGTCGACACGCCTTTAAAATATTTAAAGTTGGCCGAACAAATGGTACCTGTGGGTGCTTCAAAGAATNCAACATGGTGAGTCGGGATGCTATGTGATTCATTTATTCGTTATAGCTTGCATGATAACATTGCATGACAGCACTAGCGAATAATTTTTTTTGAGCCGTTGTCGCGATTGTTTGAAAGAGTATGTTTAACTGATTGGTTAGCCGCATCAGAAAGTCTAACACGGTGTCAATTGGTCAGTGAGCCTTTACATATTGTGGCTTATGTCTAAATCGCTGGATTGACAGTAACATACATTCAAAGAGATTGATATGCATCGGTGATAACAAAGGTTTCGAAAAAGCTTATGTTTAGACGTTCAGATTGACTATATGCATGATTCAAATAGCCGAGCATGTCAATCAATATCTCGGTTGACTAAATTAGTCTGTATAGCTTGTGTCTAAAAGATTGATCGATAGATGAGGCGTGCATGTTAACGTTTTAACGTTAAAACATTAACGTTTTATACAAATGGAAGAAATTATGCATGTTCAGAAATAATAATATTCTATCGCGGACTTTAACTTAGTGTATGCTCATTCGGGAATTATGTTTACCCATCCGTTTACAGATGACAATAACTAAGTGTATGCTCATTCGTGAATTGTGCTTACCCATCCGTTTACAGATGACAATAACGTAGTGGCTTCATGGTATGTATCCACACTTACGTATTCTTTCTATATCAGCGTGGTGTGGCTATCGGCAAAAGAGAGAGAAAAATCACTTCAATCTTTATGACCATGTTGTTCATTTATTATGAATGTGTCTTTCTTAAGGAAAATACAAATATTGTTCTCTTGAGTATTTGATAAAGAGTGTTAATTCATCCAAGGGTTCCACTAGGTGCTAAAATATAAATAAGTGTGTATTTGTATCTGGAATAAGTTTACGTGTCGGTTCCTTTGTGTAAAGTAACAAAACATACTCCTGATTTCTGCGATTTACTATGGGTGTTTCATTCACATAAAAAATTTAAAAACATAAAAACATTATCAGGAATGTACTACAATCCATAAATAAGAACATTAGTTATTTCATAATGTGTTTAACAAACGCGAATACAATCGACACGATAGTGAAACAATATTTTAAAAGTACTATGAAGGCACGTTTAATTGAATTATGGTTGGTTTTTAAATATCATAATACACTGCAATTTTGCGGGACATTATTTTTATCCTTAGTTAGAATTAATAGTTATTAACATTAATATTGTTCAATAATAAATCAAGAAAAAATGATCTTTGAAAAGGTTGAAAGTTATGGCATTAACACCAATACATTTAAAAGATAATCAAGGGAAATCAGAAAATTGAAGGCGATTGTTTTTTTTTGTCTCTCAAATTATTTAACAAGTCCTATGAAAACAAATTGCTGCTTTGTAAAAACGTATTTCGCTGTTCGAATTGATAAGTTCATAATCATGATTTCTTTTGATTTGCTTCGTTACTTCTTTGCGATTCGGCGGTAGACTAGCACACATTCTTGGAGGGATTTGTTCACAGATTGTAGACATTGCAATAACGTTTTTGTCACGGATTCAAACAATTAAAGAACACCAAAAAATCATGGAGCGAAATACAACTTATAACAAAGCCTCGTACTTAAAATATAGCTTCGTTTAAAGTTAATAAAATTGTATAGGGCTTTAGACGCAAAACGATTTAAAAGTTAACATTGATTTTGTTGTTTTCCTTTAATTTTGTTTCAAAACGTGGATCAATTATAAACAGTATAAATCGAATTCAAGTTAAAAAAAGTGTCAGGATGGCTGTGTGGTTGAAGCAATAGCCTTTTAATTAAATGGAATATTTCGAGCCCCTATGTTACCAACATTTGTTGTTTTTTTCTTTCTTAAATTCAATTCTTGTCCGTATAATGGAGTTTTACAGTGGTTAAAATTTGCAATTAAAGGCATTAATCGATAAACTTCAATCACTGTCCTAATAGATGAATTAGTCCCATTCAGTTATGACTAATTAACAAACAATAAGACAGTGAAATGTGAGCGGTCGCAGAAGGAAGCATCCTATATTTGTTTGAAAAAGAAATTGTTAATGTTTTTAAATGTTTAAGAAATTATTTCAATAGGTCTCTGTTAATTTCATATATCTGTACTCGTGCGAGTCATAAGAAATTTTAATTATTGAGCAAGTCTACTACATGTATTGAACATCACTCAAACGTTATTATTTAAACCGTTTCAGGACTTCTCGATCGGTATGTTCTTGGATCAGACGTGGAACGACTCCCGACTTGTATTCACGAAGCTTCCTAATCTGTCAGCCCTCGAGCTGGACTCTCGAACGATGGACATGATCTGGGTGCCAGACTTGTTCATCTCTAATGAGAAGAAGGCATCCTTCCACGTGGTTACGGTGCCCAATAAACTGATGCACATCTACCCTGAGGGACGGGTGCAGTATAGCATTCGGTGAATAGTATTTATATTTCAACATTGACACTAACTACAGAACAAAGGAATATTTAAATAAATGTGTATTTAAATTACGTTTATGGACTGGAACACTAGTTGTGTTTAAGCTGAAAAACAAGGCAATGTTAAACTGCATATTTTACTAGAAACTTTGCAACGTTGATATAATTTGAAGTGATATGAGCCGTTTAAGGGCAAATAAACATAAGTGAAATCAGTGATGTCGTTATTGTGAATTGAGTTATTCTTTTTAGATCTTTTCATTTTAAGTCCATGTTTTACAAATCAATTAAATTGTATGTCTTACTTTTGTTTGTAGAATCACCGCCACCCTTAAATGCANCGGGTGCAGTATAGCATTCGGTGAATATTATTAATATTTCAACATTGACACTAACTACAGAACAAAGGAATATTTAAATAAATATGTATTTAAATTATTTTTATGGACTGGAACACTAGTTGTGTTTAAGCTGAAAACAATGCAATGTTAAACTGCATATTTTACTAAAAACTTTGCAAAGTTGATATAATTTGAAGTGATATGAGCCGTTTAAGGGCAAATCAACATAAGTGAAATCAGTGATGTCGTTATTGTGAATTGAGTTATTGTTTTAAGATCTTTTCATTTTAAGTCAATGTTTTACAAATCAATTAAATTGTATGTCTTACTTTTGTTTTTAGAATCACCGCCACCCTTAAATGCAACATGGACCTTAGGAAATTTCCTCTAGATAACCAAACGTGTCACGTGATGATGGAAAGTTGTGAGTAGTAGTTCAGCAGCAGATGACGGTTCTTTGCATGCCTGCATTTTCGTTAAACAAACGGAGGACTATTTAGAAAGGACTGTGAACAACAAATTGTTTTCACAAAGCGTTCATGAAGGTCTAATGTATGGGAACATGATTTATGTTTGCTCTAACGAGTTAAAAACAAGATTGCCGCAAACCTTAGGTATTGAACAAAAAATATGGATATACATGTGCATATAAATTGAACGGGGGACATTACAAGATTTAAGTGAAACATCTACAATAGACGAACATGTAAACTACAGTAATAGTATCAGGAGAGAATTGTTGTTAGCAGTATCACCTATATTTTTAATTAAGGTAATTGTGAAAAAAAAACACTTAACCCGCTATAATATTATTTAAGGCAATTGCGAAAAAAAAACAACACACACTTACCGTTAAATGATTAAAATTGGGACCACCTCCTTGAAACACCTATTGCATTATTAAGTTCAAAGTTGTGATCATCTTCCTTTACGTATGGACCCGTTTATTGAACTTCGTCGAAGAATTTTATATGTGTTTTATGTACAAATGGTATAATTAAACCACATACTGCCCTGTTTCAATGTTAGTTGATGCCGACATATTCTCGCGGCGTTTTTTCTATTTTCAGACGGTTACAGTACGGATAATCTCGTGTTTCTATGGAACCCTGTACCAGTGCTGCGAGACGAGAGCTTGAGTATCGCCCAGTTTGACCTAGGAGTGATGGACACACTCCGGTGTGACAAAACTTACGTTGGAGGTACGTCGGAAATAACTTGTAATTCATGTTGTCCTGCTGAGCATGCTGTTCGTGCATTTCAATATTGTATATTTTTTTTCCTATGTGAAAAGTTGTCTTTAAAAATGCATGTTGTTGCATTTACAGTATAATTTAGGGAAATCTAATCATGTTTATTGAATTATTCTGTATGTGTTATATCACCACACGTTCATCAACATTTGTCTATACCAGCTTTGACATTCTAGAAATGTTGGTCATACAATCGTGAAATCTTAAAAGGCAATTGACACAGTGTTTCAATACTAGCAATCATATCATTATTATTTGTTAAATGTTGTTATAAGTTTGAAGTGGATTTTCAAAATGGCGTCTTTAAATCAATGCTGCATGCTTTCATCTTTTAATAAACGGTAACGTTAAACTATATTCGATGCAAAGTTATTGCCCTACAATGCTGTTTAAAGAATATTTAATTAAAATAAGCATACAATAATACAATACAAAAATAATATAACCAATTGCATGAAAAATAGGACGAACTGCTATGCATAGTTTTCTCTTCAAACAATAGCACGGCAAACCTGTGCCATAGTGTATAAGTACTCGTTAACACTCAATATGCCTGTTGTGTTAATCAGACCCCACAGACAGCCAGTTGCTTATGTACTGTTTGTCATTGACGTGTGTCGAGTAATATGACGCTAATATCTGGTAATTCTAATGATGTTGTGCACAACCATAACTAACATCTGCAAAATCTGCCTTTAAAAACACACACATATTAATGCATTATATTTCAGTGAATTATACCTGCATCATGCTACAGTTTGCTCTGGTTCGGAATTGCGGCTATTACCTGATCCAAGTGTACCTTCCCAGCGTTATGATCGTAATGCTGTCTTGGGTGTCCTTCTGGCTCGACATAGACGCCGTACCAGCCCGCATCTCTCTCGGTCTACTCACCGTCCTCACAATGACAACCCAGAGTGCTGGCGCCAGAGCGGACCTGCCCAAAGTATCATATATTAAAGGTTATTTACCGCAATTATTGGCGATTTACGAGAACCGATTATGTTGTTGACCAAAAATCGAACATTGTTTTATAAAAAAGACATTTTGCCATTCTTGTTTTTTTTTCATGTGCGTTCATAGTAATGATTTTTGGAGAACAACTTATGTTCACGCATTGAAACGTTAAAAAATATGTTGCGGATAAAATAATGCAAACATTATTATTAAAGAAAAAAGAAGAGACAATAGCAGTATTCAAGTCTGTTTTGCAAATGTTAATGTTTAAGACCTTTGAACATGAAGGTTTAATAGTTAAATGCTAATTTGGTCGCTTTGAAATTTTATTGCAATTTTTAATTGACATTATAATAAAAGTACATATTATAAATCTATAATTTAATCATAATGTTTGAATTAAAAGATAAATAGTGTTTTAAATCATTGAACTTTCAAATATAAGATAACATAGAAAACCGTCCTTGTCTTTAATTTGTAGGTATCGACGTATGGATGGCAACGTGTCAGATCTTTGTGTTTGCGGCGCTTATCGATTTCGCGTGCGTTAACGTGAACTCTCGCGTGGAGAAACGGAGGCGCGAGAGTTCCAAGGGGTCGATGACATCGGCTCAGCTTAGTGATAACGGCAACACCGTAGATTCGAAAGTAACGTATTTATATGTTTGATAAATATTCATAAATGTTTTCAAGTTATGAGTTGAACTTTCATTTTGAAGATAATGCATAATGAACCGTCAAGTATGTGTCGTATTTCTAAAATATAATGGTTGATTTGTTTAGAAAAACCCTTTTCAAAGACCAGTACGCTTCTTTTGTCTACTCCTCCCCTTGTTTTAAATAATAGCCAGTAATTTGAACATTCATTGTCACTAAGATGCAAGCAAATCTTGTGCGACAATAATTTATGATAATATGAGTGCATCCTATGACCTATAGTGAAGGGAGGGAATCTTAAAATAATGCTTTCACACCAATTGATAGAAAGTACGTATTATTTGGAAAACAGAACAACCTTTAAAGGCAACAGAAACCAAAACATATGAAAATTATTCAATTTTAGGTGTTGCAACAAAAACCCAGTTTCAAAGAGAGCCTGTGCCGCGTCAAGGCCCGCACAATAGACCGCGTGTCACGTGTAGCGGTTCCGGGAGCTTTCCTGGTGTTTAACCTCGTGTACTGGTGTGTCTACATCTACTGGTCCACAGACGCCTCGGACGTTGCCTAAACCGGAATTGTATGGCTTCACATGTACGCAACCGTGTACAATCAAAACTTGCACAGATAAAATTACAAAAAAAAACACGAGCAATTCTTATATTCCGTATAAGTGGAACGCGATGGCTGACCTTTAACTGTTTGGATTGACATGTGCACAACCAGTTACAATCAATATTTGTGAAACGTGATGGAAAGAAGGCCAAGTTTTCAAATATAATTGAGCTATAATAAATAGGCTTTAAGTTGATACAATGTGGAGCATGCTAATTTTCATATGATTACATATCATGTCGTTTACAAAGATAATTGTGTTGACCAGTAGTGCAAAAATCAAAATTATGAAAAACGAGTACAGTATGTTTGATGAACAATATATAACATAAATAGATAGTTGGTAGACCTAATCTAAATTAGCGCAGTAATTATGTTCAGTTTTAGTGTATAGCTACTTTAATTGCTAAACAAATCAGCAATAATGCTTCTAGAATAAAAAACATGATATTATAGATACAAGAGCTATGTGATGTTTAAGTGTATTAATAGTTTTTGACATCAGTTATATCGATTAAACATATTGTTAATAATTTGGACCCTTGTTTTGTTTTTATCTACANCAAATCTTGTGCGACAATAATTTATGATAATATGAGTGCATCCTATGACCTATAGGGAAGTGGAGGAATCTTAAAATAATGCTTTCACACCAATTGATAGAAAGTACGTATAATTTGGAAAACAGAACAACCTTTAAAGGCAACAGAAACCAAAACATATAAAAATTATTCAATTTCAGGTGTTGCAACAAAAACCCAGTTTCAAAGAAAGCTTTGGCCGCGACAAGGCCCGCAGAATAGACCGCGTGTCACGTGTAGCGGTCCCGGGAGCTTTCCTGGTGTTTAACCTCGTGTACTGGTGTGTCTACATCTACTGGTCCCCAGACGCCTCGGACGTTGCCTGAACCGGAATTGTATGGCTTCACATGTACGCAACCATGTACAATCAAAACTTGCACAGATAAAAATTACAAAAAAAAACACGAGCAATTCTTATATTCCGTATAAGTGGAACGCGATGGCTGACCTTTAACTGTTTGGATTGACATGTACACAACCAGTTACAATCAATATTTGTGAAACGTGATGGAAAGAAGGCCAAGGTTTCAAATATAATTGAGCTATAATAAATAGGCTTTAAGTTGATACAATGTGGAGCATGCTAATTATCATGTGATAACATATCATGTCGTTTACAAAGATAATTGGGTTGACCAGTAGTGCAAGAATCAAAACTATGAAAAACGAGTACAGTTTGTTTGATGAACAATATATAACATAAATAGATAGTTGGTAGACCTAATCTTATTTAGCGCAGTAATTATGTTCAGTTTTAGTGTATAGCTTCTGTAATTGGTAAAAAAATCAGCAATAAGGCTTCTAGAATAAAAACATGATATTATAGATACAAGAGCTATGTGATGTTTAAGTGTGTCAATAGTTTTTGACATCAGTTATGTCGATGAAACATATTGTTAATAATTTGGACCCTTGTTTTGTTTTTATCTACAACATTCACCAATACGTCATATAAGTTTGTTAAGATTTCATTCCATCCATTTTATTTTCATCATTTAAAAAAAACTTGTTTTCAATCAGAGTGTAAAAGTATAGTATACCATGTTCCATTTGAGTATTGTAATATTACATTTCTTATGTTTATTATTATTTTTGTTAAACATTTATATATCGCCATTTTCATGTGCGTTCAGAGGCGCTTCACATTTTTCCCTATATATCTTCCCTATACATTTGTCCAATGCATTTGGTTACATAGTAAGTGGCTCGTCTGTTATGTAAGTAAATGTGCATACATGGAAATGTGTTGTTTCTGTATACTAAATACTTCGTTTAACATCCATTTTTTTTTTTAATTCAGTCATTTAAGATCATAAACGTTATATGATCCTTTATGTTGTTTGCCTTTCTATCGTCTCATATCGTTTACAGTTAATTTATAGTACATTAATCAAAATGAGAATGTATAAAAGCATTGTTAAAAATAGTGAGAACTAAATACGAATAACACATAAAACATGGTGAAAAAACAGTGATATTTAATTAAAAATACTATTAAAAATATCCATGCAGACAATTTAATCCCATCTATAGAAAACAATTTTTATTTCTTTCGCTGTGTGGTATATTGAATCTTTCTTTCTAGTACTGATCAAATGCAAATAAATGTAAAATGCNTAGTTCAACAGTAGTTTGCATGTACGCTTTGTCGTTTAACAAACCAAAGACTATTTAGAAAACCCAATCGATAAACGTCGGTGAACAACAATGTGTATATATCCTATTGCCATTAAGGTCTGATTCATGGGACCATGATTTTTGTTTGCATAATAGAGTTAAAAACAAGATTGCGTCCACTTGCCGCAAACTTTTGGTATTGGGCAAAACAATATGGATATAAATGTGCATTAAAATGGAACGGAGGACATTAACAGATTTAAGTGAAACATCTACAATAGACGAAAATATGATCTACAGAAACATAATCAGGAGAGAATTCTTGTTACCAGTATCCGCTATAGTTTAAATTAAGGCAATTGCGAGAGAGAAAAAAAAAAACACTAAACCCGCTATAATTTTAATTAAGGAATTTGCGGGGGGGGGGGGGAAATAATCAAACCTGCGACCACCTCTTTGAAACACTTATGGCATTATTACGCTCCAAATTGTTCGTTTACGTATGGACTTTTCGTCGAAAAGTCGCAGCACTTAATATGTGTCATGTGTTTAGTGTACAATGGTATTATTTTATCATATAGTGCCCTGTTTCCATGTTTCCAGACCTATTCTCACGACTCTTTTTTTCAGACGGTTACAGTCCGGACAATCTCGTGTTTCTATGGAACCCCGTGCCAGTGCTGCGAGACGAGAGCTTGGTTATCGCGCAGTTTGACGTGGGTGTCATGGACACTCACCGGTGTGACAAAAGTTACGTTGGAGGTACGGCGGAAATAGCTGGTAATTCGTGTTGTCCTGTATAGCATGCTGTTCTTTCATTTCAATATTGTATAATATTTTGTTTCTATGGGACGAATGGTCTGTAATAATGCATGGTGTTGCGTTTCTTCTATAATTTAGGGAAATGAAGTCATGTTTATTTAATTATTCTGTATGTGTTATACCACTACACGTTCACCAACATTTGTCTATAACAGCTTTGACATTTTAGAATTGTTGGACATACACTCGTCTATCTTTAAGCGCAATCGACACTGTGTAAATACTAGCAATCATACTGTTATTATGTGTTTCTAAATGTTGTTATAAGTCTGAAGTTAATTTTCAAAATGGCGGCTTAACATTAATACTGCATGCATTCATCTCGGTAGCGTTAAAAGATATTAGCTTCACACTTATTATACGGCAATGCGGTTCAAAGATAAATTTATTAAAATTTGTCGAGTAATCTTACGCTAATCATTCTAATGATGTTGTGCTCGACCATAACATATCTCTGCAAAATCAGCAATTAAACACACATGTATTATTGCATTGTATTTCAGTGAATTATACCTGCATCATGCTACAGTTTTCTCTGATTCCAAAATTGCGGCTATTACCTCATCCAAGTGTACCTTCCTAGCGTGATGATCGTGATGTTGTCCTGTGTGTCCTTCTGGCTCGACATAGACGCCGTACCGCCCGTATCTCGCTCGGCCTATTCACCGTCCTCACCATGCCAACACAGAGTGCTGGCGCTGGAGCGGACCTGCCCAAAGTCTCATATATTAAAGGTAATTGACCGCAGTTACTTTGATATGAAGTTTTCATTGCAGATAGTAGTAAAAAACAGGAGATTTACGAGAACCCATTATGTTGATGACCAACATAATCGAAAACGACATTATTTGATAAAATACAAATGCATTTTGCCATTATTATCCCCACACTTTTTGAAAAAAGGTGGGGATATTGTGGTTATCTCTGCCGTCCGTCCGTCCGTCTGTCCGTCC